>PVIJ01007340.1:0-83374 GCA_004024925.1 Scalopus aquaticus | reverse complement strand
ATAGAATGTGTTTGGTAGTACTCCTTCCTTCTCGATTTTTTGAAAGAGTTTGTGTAATATAGGGACTATTTCATTTTTGAATGTTTGGTAGAATTATTTTGTGAAACCATCTGGTCCGGGGCTTTTGTTTTTGGGGAGGTTTTTAATTACTGTTTCAATTTCACTACTTGTGATTGGTCTGTTTAGGTGTTCTATATCTTCTTTGTCTAGTTTTGGGTGATTGTATAATTTTAGGAATTTGTCCATATCCTCTAGGTTGTTATACTTGTTTCCATATAGCTGTTTATAGTAATCTCTATTTTTTTTAATTTTTGCTGTGTCCGTTGTGATTTCTCCTTTTTCATTTATGATTCTATTTGTATTTTTTAATAGATATTTATTTTTTTTATTTGTATCTTTTACATTATTGTGTGTTCCCCATAGGTTACCCACCACCTATTCACCCATGGAGCCATCACCATAGTCTTCCGTGCTCCCCTCTTCCCCCCTCTTGAACCCTCCCCCTCCCCTCCTTCCCTGCTGAATGTCACTTTCTTATTTGGCTCCCCTATATTCCTGTTATAAGTGAAACCATTCAATAATTTTCTCTTATTTCACTGATCATGATCCCCTCTAGGTCCATCCATGTTGCTGCGAATTGCATGTGTTTGTCTTTTTTGAATCCTGAATAGTATTCCATTGTGTATATGTACCACATCTTCTTGATCCAGCCATCTATTTTTGGGCATTTGGGTTGTTGAATGCAAATTGATCCAACCATTATGGAAAGCTGTATGGCGTTTCCTCAAACTGCTAGAAATGGAACTTCCATATGACCCAGAAATACCACTACTGGGAATATACCCACAAGACACAAAAACACTAATCCGAAAGGATACATGCACCCGCATGTTTATTGCAGTACTATTTATTTGTATTTTATCTCGCTTTTTCTTTGTAAGCCTGGCTAGTGGTTTATCTATTTTGTTTATTTTTTCAAAGAATCAGCTTTTGGTTTTGTTAATCTTCTGGATTTTTTTTTTTTTTAATTTCCATTTCATTTAGTTCTGCTTTGATTTTTATTATTTCCTTTCTTAAACTGTCTTTTGGGGTTTTTTGTTGTTCATTTTCTGGTTCTTTGAGATGTCAGATTAAATTGTTTCTTTGGGTTGTTTCTTGTTTCTTGATGTGAGCTTGTAATGCTGTATATTTTCCTCTTATTACTGCTTTTGCTGTGTCCCAGACGTTCTGGAAAGTTGTGTCCTCATTGTCATTCAGTTCTAGGTATTTTTTAATTTCTTCTTTGATCTCTTCGTTGATCCATTGGTTTTCCAGTAATGTGGGTTTCAGTCTCCATGAGGTAAGGAGGTTCCTTTTTTCCTTTTTATGATTTATTTCCAGTTTGACTCCTTTATGATTGGAGAAGAAGGCTGGTATGATTTTGATCTTAGTGTATCTGTTGAGGTTTGTTTTGTGGCCTAATATGTGATCAATCCTGGAGTATGTTCCATGCGCACTTGAGAAAAATGTGTATTCAATTTTTCGGGGGTGAAGTGATCGATAGATATCTGTTAATCCCATGTTGTCTAGGTCCTTATTTAGAGCTTTAATGTCCTTGGTTACTTTTTGTCTTCTTGATCTGTCCAATAGAGAAAGTGGGGTGTTGAAGTCTCCTACTATGTATGTATTTTCTTTAATTTCTATTTTCAGGGATGATAATAATTGATATATTTTGGTGCGCTTTCATTTGGGGAGTATATGTTGATGATTGTTTTATCCTCCTGTTTTATTGTCCCCTTTATCATGATGTAGTGGCCAGCTTTGTCTTTTTTTACCTTCTTAAGTTTGAAGTCTATTTTATCTGATATAAGTATAGCTGCTCCTGCCTTCTTTCTTGGTCCATTTGCTTATAGGATTGTTTTCCATCCTTTAACTAATAATCTCTGTTTATCCTTCTCAATTAAATGTGTTTCTTGTAGACAGCAGAAGGTTGGGTTCTGGTTTTTGATCCATCTTGCTATGATGTGTCTTTTAATTGGTGTGTTTACTCCATTTACATTTAGAGTTAATATTGATATACTGGTATCCATATTTTTTGTTTGTTTGTTTACCTTTTGTGGTTCTAATACTTACCTTATTCTGTGTTTCCTGGTCTTTCTTCTGTTGGTTTTGTCTTCATGACTTCTTCTAGTATTCTTTGGAGTGGGGGTTTGGTAGTGATGAATTTCTGTAGTTTCTGTTTGTTGGAGAAGGTCCATGTTTTTTCTTCATAGAGGAATGAGAGCTTTGCAGGGTAGAGTATTCTTGGTTGACATTTGTTGGCATGTAGTGTGTTATATGTGTCCCTCCAATCTCTTCTTGCCTGTAGTGTTTCTTCAGAGAAATCTGATGTCAGCCTGATTGGCTTTCCTTTATAGGTTATTTGTTTCTTTGCCCTCATCATTTTCAATATGTTTTCCTTGTCTTGAATTCTCAATAGTTTTGCTATCATATGTCTTGCAGGTTTTTTTTTTTCTTTCATTGTAGTAATATGGAGATCGTCTGGCTTCCTGTATGTCATTTTTTGTTTCCTTTTTCATGTTTGGGAAGGTCTCTTCAGTTATCTCCTTGAGAAGTTTCTGTGTTCCTTTGTCTCTCTCTTTTCCTTCTGGGATTCCTATGATTCTGATGTTTCCTGTTTTCATGGTGTCAGATAGTTCTCGAAGCTTTTCCTCATTCTTTTTCCTTTGTTTTTCCCTTTCCTTTTCTGCCTTGTATCTTTATCTTCCAGAGTGCTTATTCTTCCCTGCATATCTTTTAATTCACTTTTTTGGCTTTCCCTGGATTTCTTCAGCTCCTCTACTAATGTTTGTAAATCTTCAATTTCCTTTAATTTCTTCTTTATGGATTCATTCTCGTTCCTCAGTTCTTTGTTCTTTTCATTTAATTCTATCAATTTTTTTGTGATGGCTATTCTGAAGTCTTTATCTGTTAGGTGGATGTAATCTTCTATGTCCATATTAATGGGTTCTGGAGAGGGATTTTCTTTTTGTGGTGTAGTGTTTTGAGGGTCATTTGTGACTTTTTTCTTTCCCGTTGTTGGTTTTCTGCTTTGCTCTGTTCATAGTTTTCCACTGGTGCTGGCGGGCATGACTCCTGGTTTTACTTGCTCAGGAGCGTTTGTGGTTCCCTAGTTTCTGAGTTGCCTTGGCTGTGACTGGGTATCTTCTGGATTTTCTTATTTTTCTTTGTTGAATTTTTGTGTTTCTCGTGGCGTGTCTCCAGTGTGTTTCTGGTGCCGAGTTTAATTAGGGAACATGAAGGTGTGGTTTGTAGTAAAAAAGAAAGAAAAGGGAAAAGAGAGAAAGGAAAAAAAAATAACAGGGAGAGGAAAGAAAAGGGGAATGAAGATGAAGAAAAGTAGGAATGAAGGACCAAGAGAAAAAGATAGGTTAAAAGTTAAAAAAAAAAAAGGATAATAGGGCCTCCCCGGTGGCTCAGCGGTTAAGCGCTACGCTGCGGAGCTGTTGACAGCGGCGACGCGAGTTCAACGCCCGGCCGGGGAGATTCCCACATGGCGTGGCAGACCTCTCCTGCCTCGCCCGCTGCTCCCCTCAGCAGTGAATTTCTGATCTGCCTGTTCTGCTCCCCGCTCTGTCTCTGGTGAACCCTCTCGCCGCCCCACGCCTCTGGCCTGTACCCCAACTTGTATGTATAAATAAAAATAAATTAAAAAAAAAGGATAATAATAATAATAATAAAATAGTAAAAAATAAAAATAATAATAATAAAGAAAATAAAGTATTGGGAAGATGTGAATTTGGAGTTCTATAGTCCTTTTGCTCTTAGGTTCTGGGGTTTCTGTTTGGGTCCCCTATTGGGGTTCAGCCTCTCCTTTCCAGTGACAGATGTTGTTGTCTTGCTGTTGCTGCTGCCATTAGTCCTTGCTGGGAGTCTTTCTATTCTTTCTCCCCTCCCCCCACCCTTTTTTTCCCTCCCCCATTCCTCCAATGTTTGCCTGGGGCTATTCCTACCCCTGGGGTTATGTCTGGTGGGGAGGGGTTGGGAGCTCCTGATCTTAGTTTCTTTTCTGCTGCTTGGGGCCTGCTACTCCACGAAGGGGTACAGGGGTGGAGGCTGTGGGTGGCTGTTGATCAGCATTTCACCTCCCCTAGTTTCTAAGGTGCCAGTGTGCAGCCACCTAGAAGTTGAGGGGGTGGCAAGTGCTGGGCTGTTTTCACCACCTGCTGTGGTCTTTTTCTGTTTGTTTGTTTTTTTCTGCCCTCCAGGTGCCAAGATGCTGACACTCTGCAGGGGAGGGTGTGGTCAGAGATAGTTTCAGCAGGAGATAGTTTCAGCAACAGGTATGGGAGGGGTTTTGGGAATTGTCAGTCAATAGTCCTTAAATGCCATCCTTCCCATAAGCTTGGGATCAATTTGCATTCTAAAGCCCAGAGTGTTTGAGGTGGTCTCCGCAGGAGGTTTTCCAGCCCAACTGATTTTTCTGGCTAATCTATCACCTAGCAACCACTGGGGGATGTTTCTTGCTTGGACTTCCTCCCCTTTAAGATGTTACCTAGCCCCAGGTGGGGGTTGGGATGCAGTGACCCTCCCGCTTTCCTGCTCCTCAGGGCTGCCACGCAGGGAAGAGAGGGGGGTGGTGGGGTGGGGGGTGGGGGTCACGCTTCCAGTCGGCTGGCCAGAGCCCTCCGACCTCACCGCAGTTTCTAACCTTGTATTCAGTGGCTCTCAGGGGAAGCCGGTTCACCCACCTCTCCTTTCTGCTGCTCCTTTTTGTGGAGTCTGATGTCTTTTCTCTTTTCTTTACTCCGACTCTTCAGTTTATTTTTAAGTCTAAAGCAACCCCGGGGTTGATTGTATTGCATAGGGTATCTGGTTCTCTTCGAGTCAGCTCTCAAAGTTAGGGATATTTTTCTCCATAAATCGATTTTTTGTGGGAGAGCCTGATCCTAACGTCTGTTCGCCGCCATGTTTTTTGTAGTAAAAAATCTTACTAAAAATCTTCAAATTAAAAAAAAATCATAAATCCGTGAGTTACTTGGACTATAAGTACTCACACTTAACTAAGCATTATTGCCAGGTAGGAAATATTTTATTAAAAAAACAGATAATTTGTAAATCTACTATGGCCATCTATATTTGACTTGAGGATAATTCTAGATTCTCAGTGTTTTGACCAAAACTTGATTTGAAATTATTGTGTATGAGACTCCCAAAAACTGACTTATGTGTACATTGCTAACAGAGGCAAATTTAAAATCCAAAACAACATACCTTGTAGAACAACACTCGGGAATAATAGGCTTCTCTAAAAATCCTCATTAAACTAATTTATCTTCACTTGGACTCCTGTTTGTGTGGAAGAGGATTTTTGGCCCAATACATTTTTTGAGACTCTAATCTAAGGCAAGTTTCCAAACCTAAAGTGCTGACAAACCACTTGAGTTATTTTTTGATTTTTTTTGTTTGTTTTTCCCAAATAATCTGAGTGCCTTAAGACAGTAAATCTATGAGAAAGCTTTGGAAAAACTCCCCTTATAAATGGGTGAAGGGAGAGTATTGCTACACAACAAAATACTCCAATACTGAAAAAATGTATAAGCAATATGTAACAAGAAATTGGCTTACCCAATTATGGGGGCTGTTTAGACAAGTCTAAATCTGAAGAAGGAGTGGTCAGGAGAGGCAGACTGAATCTCTGCAGCAAAGACTTAAGCTGTTGTCCACAAGAAGAATTTCTTCTTTTTCAGAAAAGCCTCAGATATGCTGTTAGACCCTATACTGATAGACTCAAGACACATATGTTACCTGGAGTAATCTCCCTTACTTAAAGCCAACTAATTAGGGAGCTTAATGACATCTACATGTTACAGTAATACCTAGAGTAGTGTTTGGATAACAGGGGCTATAACCTCCCGAAGCTGACATGCCAAACTGACAATTAAACCGGGCAAGCAAGCTTCTTGCTTTCTACCTTGGGTATCCAGGACACAAAAGAGAAGATGATTCTCAAGCTCAGGAATGATGTGGAAAAAGTGCTGGGTGTTCTGAACACATAATGAGCAGTATGCAAATTCACAATCCATTTACTTTTCTCCCAGGTTTCCTTTGAAGCTGATAATGACACATTCCTTCCTTGATGGTGCTTTTATCTTTACACCATTATTAACTTAATATTTCCTTCTCCATTTCAATTTTAATTTATTTTTGCTTCTTCATTTTGTTACTTTTTCATAACTTATTCCAACAACAACAACAAAAAACTTATTCCAGTATTCTATCTTGCTATCAAAGTTTGTTTCCTAGGCTGCCTCACGCTTTTTTTTAATTTTTGTCTGCTCTCTGCCAGACTTCAGGAGCCCCAGTTCCATTTATATCAAGGACTGTGTAAAGAATCCATGTGGTGTTGAGTTCTACTGATTTAAAATCAATGGAGTCAAATATCGTACAAATGACCTCTGTATATCAAGACGGAAATGGGCACAGCAGATAAGACACTAATAGATAGGATCCTGCCAACTAAAATTAGGTTTAATTTAAGAAGAAACGAGCATGAGTTAAAGCACAACAAAAATTATTTGATCTTATCTCATCAGTGAAAAAAGTGTTGGAGATCAATGTAGCACTTTATTAAATAATTAGATCTTTCTTCAAAGGTAAAATACCATTATTTGTGAACATTGTCAAAGTTTAGCTTTATTGCATACCCTCATAAGTTTCTTTATAAGACATAAATGAAACTATATTGAATATTTTGTATTAAGAGGCTTATATATGTTCAGCTTTGTTATTCATAAGGTCAAAGGTGATATGGTTTCCTTTATGCTCTTTTGAAACCAGAGTGTGTATAATTTTTAATATCTATTCTGGTGGTGAACTTTGGAGAAATAGATTTAAAAATTACTATTCTCTGGAAAGGAAGACTATAAAATGAATAAAAATTACTTAGGTGAATTTCTTCTACTATTGAATCTTATGAGATTCTACTAGTGAATCTTAAATTGTATTTTGTGAAGCTTGAGCTTCCTAATTTCGGTAGTAAAATGTATATTCGAGGATTTTTATGTATCTTTTCCATA
The DNA here is from genome assembly GCA_004024925.1 of Scalopus aquaticus. Taxonomy (NCBI): domain Eukaryota; kingdom Metazoa; phylum Chordata; class Mammalia; order Eulipotyphla; family Talpidae; genus Scalopus; species Scalopus aquaticus. Next base: position 76,316 of record PVIJ01007340.1, on the reverse strand, counting down.
TCCCTAAGCAGAGTTCCAGTTCTGTGGGAACATACAGGTAATCACATAGAATAATAAGAGAGCAACAGTCACAATAACAACAAATTTCCAACCTGTATTTCCAGGAAAAATAGAATCAGGAAAATAAGTCATAGATAACAAATTGTGTTCAAACATTGCCCAAAGCAGAGGGCCACAGCAAACCATAAGGCAGATGTATGGTAATGTAACATAGAAGTGAACAGGATTCTAGACAAGAGGCCTGAAAATTGGAAATTCAGAAATTGCTAGAGATACTGTTATACCCAACCCAGTCAGATACAAAATGTTAAATCACATATGTTGCTAGGTTCCATTACTGCAATGTTAATGAAATTACTGAAGTAAGACAACACATAGGTGGTTGGGTTTCTTCCAGTTCAAATCCAGTCTGGTATAATTGGATTTTGGTGTGATGGCAATTCTCTCTTCTGGTTTAAATGTCAATGGGGAGAGTTCTACCATGCTAATTATTCTAGGAATATTTCCAGTTAGTTGATATCCATTCTGTATGTCCAAACCAGAGAAACTAGGGAAAGGGACTATAGGATTTTACCTCCACACCCTCCACTTCCCACATTGAGACTGGAATGCTGCCACTGTCCCATGGAATCTTACTTTGTCCTCCATTTCCCACTCACCCAGAGGAGCTCCAATTTAGCATAGGATTGAACAGAAACTGGCGCTAATCCATCATTATACATTAATTTGTATTATAAATTACATATATAGTAAATCATATCATTACAAAGGTCTCACTGGAAGAAAAAGGTCCCACTGGAAGATAATCACTGGATTTAAGACCAGTATTCAATTTAGCAGAATTTCTAGGAAAGCAAGGAAAAATACTTGTAAATTGAAGTGAGGATTATTTCCCAGAGGTAGCAGATTTGAAGAGTTTCAGCAAATAGAATTCCATTAAGTGAAAGCATATCTTATAAGAAAAAGACTGTGGGATGTAAGAATGTTAGAACTTTTGGTGTAATATTCCTTTTTGTAGATTTCTCCATCTGGAAGTGAAATATTGTTAAGTGCTTTGCAGAAACAAAAAGGGAATCTTTACTCAAGAAGCTTGGAAAGCCACTTTGGATCTGTATTACCAAATCTGCTGACTGCTGCTCAGAAATATACAATTCACTATCATGAAAATTCATTGACTGATAAAATAACTAGCAAAATCAGAAAAGTCAACATTAAGTTGGAATATGTTAATAAAATGATGAACAAGATTGAATATTGTATGACATGTTGATGAAAGTATAATATACCACCATGAATTTAAAAAAAATAATTATAATAAAGTCTTTCTTTAAAGATTTTAAAGCCATTCTTTAAAGAAACTGCAGAGATACAGGAACAAAAAGAAGAGATTACTTATAAGGCAGAACATTAATACAAACTAAAACTGGATCAATAATGTGAAAATGTTCTGTAATATTAGATGAAAACATGGATGAAGAACTTAATAAATGTGAAACCCCTTTCTAGATATGACTTGCAGTCCACAACCCATGAAAGAACAGATGAATAAATCAAAAGCAGATGCAGACACGTTTCAGCAAAAACAAAACATAAGTGACCAGTAGTGGCACAAGCACTCTGAGGAAATGACACTGTTGCAAGTGCATGAACAATAGGGAATGGGCGTGGTACTTCCAAGCAGCTGCTGCCTATCTCAGAGAGGGGGGGCAGTGCAGACCTGGATAGGGGAGGAAGGGAGAAGGTGAACTGAGACATGAGAGCTGCTGACAAGTATGTGGGAAAATAGGTGATCTAGAAATTCATCGTAACTTGGAGTAGACCCAGGGAAAGACACCAGAAATGTGTGGTTAATCACTTCATACCAGATACAAAAATGTTGGTAGAGAGTTCACAAGTGCATCTATGTGAAAAGACTTAAGATTCTTTCATTCCAGCAAGGTGCGTTTCGAGTCCAATACAGGTTCAAATTCTATAAATAAGGATATCTAAGTTCATGTTTTTCAAAAGACCTATATAAAGGGTTCTAAAGGAGGAATAGAAAAAAGTCCAACAATCATATAGACAGAGGCTTAAGTAAAACTAAAAAGTTGAGAGAAAAGACAAAGCTATGTGGCTCTTAACAATTAAAGATGCTCAAATTTGACTTCCAATGAGAAAATGAAAAAAAATTAATTTTATTTTACTTATTAGATATAAAAATCTCAAATATGATAGCATGCACTTAAGAAGACTTGAGGAAATGATATTTCACTCATTGATAATTAAGGTACAAACCTCTACCATAGTGGAAGGAAATTTGGCAATATATTGTAAATTTTCCATCTGACCTTGCAGTGCCACGTCTAAGAATTTATATATATATATTGCCAAACAGAGGCACAAAGCTATTCATTACGGCAGTACCTATAACAGCAGTGAAGTTGAGAGAATTCAAATGTTTAACAATAGAATACTGGTAGGTTAAATCACAGTACAGTCACCAAATAGTCACCATATTTTTGGCTAAGTGAAATTTACAAAGATAAACTTGGCAAATCTATTGCAGAGCTGTCACCTCCAGTATTATGAATACCTCCAGTACTATTTATGAATGAAAGAAACAAATACCTGTTTAAACAGCCAAGAAAAATATGTTTTTCTTTACATATATATCTGCGTACCATTTGTATGTAATTAAGACATTGATATCTTAAACTCTCCCAAACTGAGATGAACGTTAAATTCAGAAATTGATCTTACAAGTAGCTTACCTTTGCATTTAAGTACAACGGTATATCCATCAGTCAATAATATTAATGTAATTTAAGAATTTTACAAGAAAGATTGTAACCTTTAAAAACTATGTATTTAGTATTACTTGCATTTTGAAGAAAGCTAAAGAAAAGTCAGTACTGTTCTTCCTTCCTCCTAGTCTGTGGAAAATGTCTGACTCAATCTTATATTTTTGAATCCTGGGCAACTGCCTTTCTACTGTCAAACAGGAGAATTCCTGTTTTTGTTTGTTTGTTTGTTTTTGTTTTTGACAAAATACTAACCACAAAAAAATGTAAATAACTTTTCTAAGCATGTCTTTCAAATTAACTGAATACAACTTCTGTTTGTAAAAAAATGGGAACCATAAGAGAAATTCACTAGCAAAGATACGTATTAATAATAAATCTTTTTCTTATGAATATTAATTCAGTCCCTTTCCTTAATTGCTTAAAATGTTTTCATGTATGTATCATATATCTGATATTTATAATTCAAACTCTCCACTCTTGTTATAAACTTGAGAGGATACATTTCTGGGGACATGTAACTTGCAATACCTTCCTGGAGATAGAGTGCTTTTCCCTATTCCACTGAATTTAGAAGGACCTTATGACTAATTTGTGCCAGTGTGAACAAACATAGTTAGATAGCATCTACTCAGAATCTATAAGAATTTCATGATTATACCAGCCTGACTCTTTCCTTGACTACAGACTGTTTATGGATTCTAAGGATGTTGCTTTTTACTGTGTTCTGGAATAAAAAGAAATGCCAATTATACCCCGAATGAGGCAAAGCTGCAGCCTGAATCAGTCTTAGCCTGAAGTCCAGCAACCGCCTAAAGGAAAGCTGCTGCTAACCTACAAATATAGACTGTGTAAGTGATAATTAAATACTCATTTTAAGCCTCTATAATTGTAGAATTCTTCACTATTATAGCAAGTTTAGTAGTAGTCTAATTGTATTCCATTAAAAGAATTTCATTAAATACTGTTTTTGAAATGCTTTCATTTGAATCTCATGTCAAAACAATGAACATATACCTATACTGATGCATAATATCAGCCATTTCTCTTAAATATTGTATATATACTCCATGCATTCAGTATTTATCAATTTCTGATAGTGTAGTCAACTCTGCATTTTCTGCTTGAAGATTTCTTCTCTTTTCTATTCCAATATTTGTGAAATGAAATAATAGTCATAATAGTTTTATATACTGGAAAAATAAGAGAGCTGCAGTAAATAATTGATGAAATGTCAACTACTTAATTAATTCAGTTAAATACACAACCACCATGCAAGACATGAGCTGACAAAATGTATTAACATTTCTGAAGAAACATTGAGTCACATAAAAAAAGATGTTGATCTGATGTGAATTTATTCAAGAAGCAGAATCAAAGTGAATCAAAGTCTTTGCAAAGAGAAATAACATTGTAAATGATGTATTCTCAGTATTTTATTCAGTAATTCAATCCATGTTTATTATGGAATTGAACATATTATGCCATTTTAGCTAAAAGCCATTAAGCATTTAATTGATCTAACTCATCTTCCAGTGTCACTTTTACAAAGTAGTTGTGATTCTATGTAGGCCTACACAGGGGAGAGAATGGGAGGCATCCATTCCAATGTGTCTGTAGATATGTGTGTTATGATCACTGAGTCAGCTACTGTTCAGTTTTTATAAAAACAAAATAAAACTGAACTTGATCAGTATGATTGTTTTTTCCTCTCTCTCAAATAGAACAGTTCTCACTGGTTAATTATAAACCCAATACATTCAGTAATGCTGCTATTCCAGATTATATTTAAAGCATTTGAATTGGTTTGTGACCAAACCACAAAATGTCCTTATGGAATTTAAAATTCACCAAGGTAATACTTTACTCTGAATTTTCTTGGAGATAGCCTATTAGACTTCTCTTTTTGGCATATCTCCACAATTTTCATTTGCTACAGTTCCCATCTGTTTGTCAGTGAAAAGATGTTTTTAACCATCCAAAACATACCATGTAGAGAAGCCTGCTGAAAGGAATCAATGGATATGCAATTTCCTATAATCCTAAATTTTGTCTAGTACTTTAAAAGTTTGAGCTCAGATAGTACCCAGTCAGGAATTATCTTGAGAATACGTTCAGTAAATAGACATGTAAGTTCAGTTATTTTACCAGGATTCCAGGTGAACATAGTAATTACATACCCTAAATTTCCAAACACAAATAATAATTCTTAAGTTTGGGTGGTAAATGGGTTGTTTTTTGTTTCCTTCCAGGATTCTTGGAAAAGCCCAACATGAAAAAATACATCACTCTACAAATTTTTATTGAGCATCCATTAGTATTCTATGAATGTCCCACCAAGTATATCATTCAGAAACCATTAAAAACACTCATGACAAATTAAGCTGAGAAACAAAATGGGTTGAGGTACAATGAAGTTTAAGTGAAACTGCTTTGGCAGTAGATAGACCTATTTGGTATCCTGTGTCTGAAATTTAAGTATCTTTGTCTATTTGCAATGTATATCATATCTGCTTTCCAAGTTTTGATTTCCTAATTCAAAGAATGGATTGCAATTACCTGCAATTGTGAGAATTGAGATTTAAAGAGTCTACTGAAATCTTGGAACACAATAGAAGTTTAATAGTTTAAAAAAAACACATTATTTGATTAAAAATACCCCATGCTGCTTTACTAATTTATTTATAAAATTGGTGTCTCTGGGGAGGTGTTTGATGTGTGTATGCAAGAGACATTTAAATAACAAAACAAACAAAAGAAACTTGATTAAGTATCATAGAAGTCCAGGAGATAAATCTAAAATGAAATAGAATGTGGTAGATAATGGAAAGTTCCCAGAAGTGCAATTTTAGAACATGGGAAAATACATGTCTATTGGATGAAATTATAGATATGAGTAAATGTTGGTTCCAATTTTAATAAATCGTCTTTTTATAGTCCTATGTGTGAAAAGATAAGGTAGAAAGTAAGATGGGTATTCCTTACTTAGTGGTCTGAAATATTAAGTTAAAGTTTTCCTACTTTGATCTTTTTTTTTTTTTTAAGATTTACTTATTTATACATACAACCTGGGATACAGGCCAGAGGCGCGGGGCGGCAAGAGGGTTCACCAGATACAGAGTGGGGAGCAGAACAGGCAGATCAACCAAAATACACTGCTGAGGGGAGCAGCGGGCGAGGCAGGAGAGGTCTGTCATGCCATGTCAGAATCTCCCTGGCCTGGTGTCAAACTCACGTTGCTGCTGACGGCTCTACAGCGTAGCACTTAACCGCTGCACCATCAGGGAGGCCCAAGTTTCCCTACTTTGTTCTTTGGCATTGAGGAACAACTACTAATTTTTAAGTTTGGAAGGACATGATAAAACGATGAATTGAGAACAAAACGTCCAATTTCCAGGTCATTTCTGGGTCTTTGCCCCGAAGATGATTTCCAAAAATGCTATGGTCTTCTTTTCTTACTTTGACTATCTCTCAGCTTCCTTACAGGTCATGCCTGCAGACCCATATAATTTATCTAATAAACATTTGAAGGAAAAATATAAGGCAAAAGTGATAAAAGTCACTGGAATTCTGCAGTTACTCAAAAATATCTTGTGTTTTAAAGTGTTAAAAAGCTTCTAGCAAATCAAATAATCATTTTCTACTTGAAACAGCATTGCAAATCTGTTAAGACTGTCTTTTTATGATTTAGGACAACTAAGAAAAAAAAAGTAGATGACCTAGCTTTACACATTTAATACTAAAAAGAATAGGGATGAGAATCTAGATCTCCTGCTACAGAAGGTTAAAGGTCTCTCTCAGCAGGTGGAAATTAATTGTACTGCCCCCAAAGAAGACACTCCTGAGAGAGAGTGCTGAAATTCTGGCAGCAAAACTCAGTTCCCACATTCCATTTTCACTTTATAGGGAGGCAGATTCCCTTGGGCCAAGGATACCATAGTGTTCACATTTTAAAGCTTCACTCATTATTATAACAGTGCAGTGTATTGTGACTGACTATGCATGCTAATAGAGTACTGTTTTGAACCAAAATGTCATTTTCCAGAGTTTCCACAGTTGTTACTCACGTTTTTGTTCCCAAAAAAGAAACCCATGGATCTATTGCAAATACAGTCTAGGAAATAATTGCCTAGGTACTTACAAAGTGACTTTTATTTTTTAAATCACCGCCACTTCAAAACAAGTGATTGAGACCGAAAAAAAAAAAAAAGACAAGTTAAAGCTTTTTCATGCTTCTAATTTGTTATGAAGCAAGAAATATTTCTTAGATGTTATTTGTGTATTTTTTCAAAACTATAAACTCACTAAAACATAAGTTATTATAGTGCTATTATCAAAGAAATGTTTGCATTTTCCAATGTTGTGGTATATTTTATATGTTTATTTCTAGAAGTGCTGTAATTCAACTTTTACAGTTAGTATATGGCAAATTTTGAGAGTTTATAAAAATGTGATATGGGAGTCAATATTTTCTCCACCATACATATCTTCAATAAGTCTGATACAATATGTGGAAAGATTGTTCTTTCCCCATTTACTTGCCTTTCCTGAAGGTGAACTGGGTCTATTCTTGATTTTTTTTTACATTATCCTGTGGACCTATGTATATAAAAATTTGACATTACTCCAATATATTTATTATATTATCCTTCAGAAAATCACAGAGTAAACTATTCGTTGTTTATTATAGTAATTATTTTAAAAATTGTATTGACTATTGAAGTTAACTTAAGATTTACATTCAAATTTAAGTTTGTTGATTTTTATTAAAAAAAAATCCCTTTAGCGTGGTACTGGTGACCTATGCTAAACACTCATGCAATAAAATAAAAGTCATCTAACTAGGAAAGGAAAGGTAAATTATTTCTATTCAAGGATCTGATCATTGAAATTCTTAAAATCTCCATACCAATAAACTTAAAATTAATAAATTCAGCAAAATTATAGTATACAAAACAACAAGTAAAAACAAGTGTATGTTTCCATAAAGAAGCAATGATCAAACAAAATGGAAATCATGAAACAATCTATTTAAAAAAGCATCAAAATGCTAAAATACTGAAGAATAAACTGGAAGAAGGAGACAGAAGACTTTTATACCGAAAGCTATAAAATACTACTGAAAGAAATTTAAAAAGAGAAAATCAATGGAAAGATTTCATATGTTCTTGGAAGATTTAGTAGTGGTAAGATTTCCTTACTACCAATGCAATCCTCATTAAAATCTGAATGTTTTCTTTTAAAGTACTAAAAAATACTAAAAAAAAAAAATCCTAATATATGGAATTTCAAAAGACTCCAAAGGGCCAAAACAGTCTTGGGAATATATGATAAAACTGGAGTCCTCACAATTTCTCATTTCAAATTATATTTTAAAACTAAAGTATTACATCAGAAAAGTATAGTCTGCAACAAATGGTATTAGAAAAATTGGCTATCTATATGCAAAAGAATGAAGTTAGATCCTTTCATCTTACATAACGTTAAAAATTTTACTAAAAATAGATTACAAATCTGAATGTAAAAAAAAATAGAGATTTATTTACTTTCTCTACATTTTCTAAATAATTGTGTAAAACCAGTATTTCTTCCAATTCTGAAGTTGGAATTTTCATTATAGTGAAGTTTTATTAAAAATAAGTGTTTTTAAAAAAACATACATTACTAGCCCATGTTGCTATTTATTTTTTGTGTGATTTATGGTAATGTGTTTCTTATAAAGAATTTCTCTATTTCATCTCAGTTGTCAAATTAATTACCAAAAGATGGTTCGTAGTATTTGTTCATTATCCTCCCACAACCTTGACTTTATATGCAGCTAAATTTCCATCATCGCTGCTAGTCCCACACCTATTTTTATGTGATAAACTTTTCTGGGTCTTGGCTCCAGGCTACCAAGTAACCTTTCTTTCGCTAAGTTTTTGCCTTTTAAAAATTGTCTTGCCTATTTTCTGGAAATTTGTTTAAATTAAATCATACAGAAATATCACAAATCATACTCACTTGTGAGTTAATAGATATATTTGCTATTTTTAATTTTTCACCATTATGATTTTTATTGGTATGAACATTTGATTCTGTGTGCATATAAACTTCCATTTCTCTTGAGAGAATCCTATGAGTAGATTTCTAATTAGAAAATATATGTTTACCATATATTTATGTAATGTTATAATGAACTTTCAAACTGTGTTCCAAAATGTCAAAGATGGAACAGTTGCATTCCCATAGTATTAGACATGTATTATTTATTTCTATTTTTAAATTTTAAACATTCTAATTTCTACATAATTGTATCTCTGTGTGGTTTTAATTTGTGATTTTCTTATAGTGACATCTTTGCTAGTGTACAATGTATATTTGTATCACTTCTTTTGTAAAGTGCCTGTTTAAAGTTTTTGTTGTTTTTAATGGGATATTATTTTTATGACTATTGAGCTATCAGCATTTTAAATATATATTTTATAGTTATACACACTCACACACATACACACACACAATTTGCCTTTGTACTACCTTTGGCTTGCCTTTTTGTTTTCTTAACTGCATATTTCAAAACCAGATATTTGCAAATGTGTGTGTGTGTGTGTGTGTGTATAAATATGGATGTGGACATGCATATGCACATATATATTGGTATCCCGTTGTTCTAGCATCATTTATTGAAAAGCCTATTTTTCTCCATTGATTTACCTTTGCACTTGTGTCAAAAATCAATTGACCATATAAATGTGGGTCTACTTTACATGAATTACTGTGGTTTATTGATTTTAATGTCTACTCTTTTGTCAATACACTCTTATTCAACATTTCTTTATGGTAAGTATTGAAATCAGGTAATGCAGGTACTCCAGTGTACATTTCTCTATTTAAATCCCCTTTAATTTCCTTGACAATGTTTTCTTATTTTCATTGTTCAAGTATTGCATATTTTTCTTTAAATTCATTCCTAACATTTTTAAAGTTATTATAAATGGAGATTTTTTTTTGTTTTATTTGTCTTTCAATAGTTTTTCCCATTTCTTATATAATGTGATGGTACATATCATCTTTCATTTTTATGTTAATGTTTATTTTCTCCTTTTCAAACAGTCTGATGCCATTTTTATCCTTTCCCCCATTTATTCAAAAAACAAATTCAATTTTATTAATTTCCCCCTTTATATTTTTTGATAAATATTCACATGTATCTTTAATATTTCATTTCTGTTGTCTACTTTGTGATTAACTACTTTTGTGTTCTTTGGAATTAGATAATTGATTTTTAAACTTTTATTATAATATAAGTATTTAATTTTTTATTAAGGTTTCTTGAATGGCCTTTCACAAAGTGAAATATTGAATTTATTTTCATTTGTTCAAGTAATTTTTGGTGATGTTTATCCTTGGTGCATAATGTATCTAGAATTCAGATATATATAGGACTTTCTTTCAGTGTTTCACTTTTTGTTCATTTCTAAATTAATTCTCTGTGGTCAGAGCTCTCTGTAGAGATAAATGTCCTCTAATCATTTTTGTTTCACAGCTGACATATATTCTATTTTAGTGTTAGTGGCATGTATACTGGGAAAGATTGTAACTTGCAGAGTCTGTGGTTTGGGGGTTGTGGTGTTTCATAAATATGAATGATAAGAATGATATTTCATGTGTTACATATTCACACTGGAATTGTGTCAGTTCAGTGTCAATTGTGTGTCAATTGTGTGATTCAACTAGAAATCTTTAATCTTTTGCTATTTCAATAAAATTTATATTTTGCTTACCAGCATAATCTCCCTAAATAATAAATATGTCCTTGTCATGTCACTATTCAAAAACTTCCATACATTTATTCTCCATATATTTCAAGAAAGGCTTTCAGCTTAGCATGTACAATTGAGCCACTTCAACTCAGTTGTGTTTCTATGATCCTTATACTGATTTCTCCATTTATAGAATATATCCTGCAATTTCACACCTCAGGACATAGGCTTAAGTTATTGGTCTTGGTGGAAACCCTTATCTCAATTTCTATCCTCCTCATTTTGACCTAGATCATTTTATTATTTAACTGATTCTCTAATAAGACTTTCTAAGTTACCCCATACTCCTGAGATGCATTTAAACATGTGTTGATGGTATTTGCAGTGATCTCCCTAGATGATAAGAACCATATTTAAAAAAAAAATCATAATCCTCAATATCATTTAGAGTGATGGTTAGAAAATAAATGGCCTATAAATAATATGTCCTGCTGCCATTTCCCCATTATCACCATGATGATAATAATATTTAGCTTGTCTGCCTTGCAGGATTGTTAGATTTAAATAAGATGTATGTGATACATTTACCCACTGGTAAGTATGGTAAACATATATCAGTGTTATTCACTGTGAAATCCTTTCCTTATAAAAAGTATTCATTTTGAAAGCTATAGTAGAGTTAGTAAGGGGAATTTTCACTTGAATTAGTGTTAAGGTACATAATATCCTCTGTTATAAGCTTAGATTTAAGTTTATCCAAGGAGTTGTGAACCTTTTCCTCTGAATCATGTACAATGATGTAGACTGATGTCACCTCAAATAAATAAATATATTGTTTATTAGTATATTTTTGAATGACAAAAGTTATTTATCCCACCAATCATGGTGCAATCTGAAGAGTGCCATAAATCTTCATAGGATATTATGGCAAATTGATGTTAGCTGAAAAATGGAAGGAAGGAAGGCAGTATACAAAAATGTGATCATTTTAACAGTCTTTGATGCAACATACCAGCCTAAGTCACCTACATGTGCGATTGCAATAGCTGAATATTAGCTGAGTTTTGAGTATCACTGGCGCTGATCCACATTGTAAATATTTTCAATTTTAATTTTTTATTATATGCTTTATCTAATAAAGTTCAATTTTTAATATATAAGGGTATCACCATTTACTTTATAATTTTTATTGAGATGTAATTGATGTCAGATGTACAATAAAATGATTTGACATTTGTATATATTGCATAATAATCAAATAAATCTTGTTAACATTCATCATGACACAGTTAAAATGTTTTTCTTGTGATTATATCTTTAAAGATCTTCTATCAGTAACTTTCACATATATAATACAGTACTATTAACTATAACTGCCATACTCTACAACAAATTCCCATGGCATATTAAATGTATTACTGGAAGCTTCTTCTTTTTGACCCTCTTGACCCTCTCTGACTACCCCAACCGTCCATTTCTGGCAGACACCAAATTGATCTCCATATCTATGTGTGTGTTAGCTGGTATATTTTTAGATTTCATATACAAGTGAGATCATATAGAATTTTTCTTTCTCTCCCTGATTCATTTCACTTAGCACAATGCCCTCAAAGTCCATTCATGTGGTAGGAAATGACATTTCATTCCTTTTATGACTTAATAACTTTGATGAATATTAATATTACATATACCTATATAATGTATATGACATGTTCTTTATCCATTCTCTCTCCATTTACTATTCATTAACACACAGATCATGTCTTTGTCTTGACTATTGTAAATATGTTGCATGAAAATGGGAATGCATCCATCTTTACAAGTAGGTGTTTTTCTTCAAATAAATGCTAAGAAATGGAATTCTATATGGCAGTTCTGTTATATTTTCAATTTTTGTGGAACTCTTTTCTGTTTTCCATAGATGCTGAACCAATTTACATTTCCTCTTTTTTGCATATTTCTCGACACTTGTTATTTCTTGTCTTTTTGATAGTAAAATTTCTGGAAAGTGTGAGTGATACCTTATTGTGATCTTGAGTTGCATTTCCCTGATGACCAGAGATGTTTTTGAATCTTTTCATGTGCCTTTTGAATATCTGCATGTCCAGAAAATATTTCTATTCAGATCATCCATTCATTTTTTTAATTGGATGATGATGATGATGATGATTTCCTTTGAATTGTGAGTTTTTAATATTTTAGATAGTAATCACTTATCAAATATATGATTAGCAAATATTTTCTTATATTAATTAGTCTTTTCATTTTGTCTATGGTGTCTTTGTTGTTAAAAAGCTTTTTAGTTTGAGGTAGTCCCATCTGTTTACTTTCAATTTTGTTTCCTTTGTTACTGTTCTTAAAGCCAAAAAAAAAAAAAAATTGCCAAGATACAGTTCAAGGAACTATCAAATCTTCGTTTTCTTCTAAGAATTTTATATGTCAGATTTTACATTCAAATTTAAAATTTATTTTATGAAATTATTGTGTTTTAAGATAAGGGTCCAGTTTTATTCTTTTACATGTGGGTGTCTAGTTCTCATATGTAAAGATACTTTTTGTTTGAAGACACTTTGATTTCCCTATTGTGTGTCCATTTCCCTCTGCATCTATGTTCTGAACTACTGTGTCACTAATTAATTGGACATGTATACATGGGTTTATTTCTGAGCTTCCTATACTATTACAATTTTATGAGTTTTTTTAAGTCAGTGCCATCCTGTTTTGGTCACTGTAGCTTTGTATCATAGTTTGAAATAGGGACCTGCCTCCAATTTTATTCTTTCTCAAGATTACTTTGAAATTTTAGGATATTTTATGTTTTGATGCAAATTTTGTGTTGTTTCCTCTATATCTGTGGAACATGTCATTGAAATTTTAATAGGAGTTAAAATTAAATCTGCATATTGCTCTGGTTAGTATGAACACTTTAATAAGATCAATTCTTCAAATTCATGACTACAGAGACTCTCAGTTTGTTTATGTCTTCCTCAATTCCTTAATTTCTTATTTTCTGTTGTAGTTCTTTTGTTTATATTCCCAAAAAAGTGAATGTATTTTTAAGTGTTCTATCTATTATTTAAAGGAATTATTGTCCATATATCTAAAAATATATTCTAAAAATATATCCATTACAAATATCAATGATTGCAGGTATTAAGTCATATGCCCATAATCTATCTAAACTTTCTTGAGATGTTTAGATGTTCAAACTTTGTTGAGAGGCCATTATCTCATGAAAGATGCATTTGTTTTTAAATGATACCATACTGAATGGGAAAAGACATTTGCCCACCATACAGCCAACAAGGGGTTAATATCTAATGCATACAAAGAACTCACAGAACTCAATGAAAAAAAAAAAAAAAACTGATTCTTAAAGGGGCCCGTGATTACATTCTTCTCCAAAGAAGATATATAGACAGGCACATGAAATGATGTTCTCCATCTCTTGTTACTAGGGAAATGCAAGTCAAAACCACACTGAGATACACCATCACACTTCTGAGAACTGCTATTATCCAAAAGGCAAGAAGCAAGTGTTGGAGAGGATGTGAAGAGAAGTGAACCCTTGTATACTAGTGGTGGGAATATAGATAGGAATGCAGTTTGGCGATTCCCCAGAAAATTATGTGCTTTGTGCTTTTGGGTATTTACATGAAAAATATAAAAGCATTCATTTGATGACATATGCACCTCCATATTCCCTGAAGTATTATTATTTTTGTTAGTCAAGTGCTGGAAACCATCTGAATGCCCAAAGACAGGTAAATGTATATGGCAGATGTGGTATATGTCACTCAGCTAGAAAAAAATAGCTTAAATCCTGACATTTGCAACAACTTGGATAGACCTATAGTGTATTATGATTAGTGCAATAAGTCAAGGAAAAAGACAAACATTGTATGATTCCACTCATGTGTAGCATATAGAGAGAACAAACAGATGAACTAAATAAAACAATTGTAGGCTATAAGACCAATTAGTGGTTAGCAGAAGGGAAAAAGAAGAAGTAGATCAATTTGTAAAGGGAGACAGTTGTATGATGAGGCTATAATTGGAGATTTATGGTGAACTTAAAGTAGGATATACAGATAATGATTTATAATGATGCATACCTGAGACTTATATAATGTTATAATGCAATGTTAATCAAAAGTTGATTATTTTTTTAAAAAAGGTATGACTGCCTTTGACTTTTGAGCATCTTTTGGTATGTGGTGTGCGAGTTTTGCATAAGAAGAAATAGTGTGTTATTTTATTGAATAGTATACTACTTTTGTTATAGAAATTTAGATGAAAATAAATAATTTTGTTTGACAGTATGTCACATAATCTTTGAAAATTTAAAAAAATAGATTGCAAATTGACAAAATAACTTCAAAAATGACTTCTGAGTCTTTGTGTGTGTATTATTTTCTTTCTTAAAAGCAGTTAAAGCTAAGAAAAAATGGCTTTCTGTTCATTATTTTCAAGATGCATGAAACATGTTTTGAGATTTCCTTCAATTTGAAGTAGTAATAATGGAGAAAGAGGAATAGTTTTGTTTATATTGCTTATCCATAAATGTGTTCTAGTAATTTATTGAATATTAAACCATAGGTCAAGTGCTGAAAATGTAGATTAATGAAAGGTTCAGAGTTCTGTAGAGGATTTATGCTTTTATTAGGATCAAATGTGATAAATTTTAAAATAAGTTTGGCAAATATAATTAGTTCAAATAGACATCCATTGATTCAGGGGCCATGATATATCTGTTCTTACAGCAGCATTTTAAGCCTTACAATATCCATTTAAATTACCTTAGAGGGTTAAGTCCCAGCACTATGAAGCTATCTGCAGCACAGGTTTGATCCCCCACCAGGGAGCTAACCCACATGGTGCAGAAGACTTCTCCTGTCTCCTCCAATACTCCCTGGCCAGGGATCGAACTCATGCTGCAGTGGCTATGGTTAGCTTCATAGTGCTGAGACTTAACCCTTTGCACCACCAGGTAGGTCCTATCTTAAATTTGACTACATTCTTAGAATCCATATTTTAGACATACCTGGTGACTAAGTATGAAGTAAATTATTTCCTGAAAATAGTGACTTCTAAATTGAAATAGAAAGGATATGTAAGAATTAGCAAAACAAAATTGCTCTTTAACCTAACATTCTAGACTCCTTGTAAACAAGTTTCTCTGTTCTTTTCAAGCTTATCTCCAAATAGTCATCTTTCTGATCCCTCTGTTCTATCAATATTGATTTATTCAGTCTTCTTTCAAAATGAATTGCTATGTGCTACATCCACCCACATTTAATTTGCCATTATAATGAGAATATTAATAAATCATTCAATGAGATGGGTTGATATTAGTCATGTATTTACACATTCATTATTAATTCCTCACTTAATATAAAAGAGAATGTAATGAATGGTGCCCTCTGTAAGAAAACATTTCTGATACCTTATATATTATATACAGTATGTAAGTACATGGTTTCACCTTTAAATAAGATTGCAAAACATGAATTAGTGATGTGGAATTTCATGAGTATAATTTATTTTCATTTTGTTAAGTTGCAGAATTCAATGTAAAAAATTTCTGACTCTCTAAATAGCTTATGCTGAGGAGCCCATTACATCACTCTTTTTTTGTTTTCCATAAAGATTTATTTATTTATGTGTATAAGACCTAGGGTGTAGTCCAGAGGTAGGGGGGGTGAGAGGATTCACCAGAGACAGAGTGGGGAGCAGAAGAGGCATTTTGACTAAATTACACTACTTAGGGGAGCAGCACGCAAGACAGGAGAAGTCTGCTGGGCCATGTGGGTTAGCTCCCTGGCTGGGGATTGAACTCATGCTGCAGTGGCTGCTGATAGCTTTATAGTACTGAGACTTAATCCCTTGCGCCACCAGGGAGGCCCCCATTACGTCACTCTTGCTTTGTTAATGTTGATCCTAGATACTCCTATTATGTATTGAGTTTATGAATATATTAAAATTTTGTTAAATTAAGGAAGAAATGAATACATCAAAATACACAAGTTGAATAGTATCAGAATGTGATTATTTGGTAACAAAGATGACGACTATTATCTCTAGCTTGCTGAGAAATTACTAGCATCCTAATTTAACCAAATGATGATTTAATGCATTTCAGTAAATGAAGGCTAGTATTTTATTAGTAGTTTGTAAGAGTTTTAGAGGATGTCTTCATCTATTTTTGC
Source organism: Scalopus aquaticus (assembly GCA_004024925.1). NCBI lineage: Eukaryota > Metazoa > Chordata > Mammalia > Eulipotyphla > Talpidae > Scalopus > Scalopus aquaticus. The sequence goes on along the minus strand of PVIJ01007340.1, from coordinate 59,585 downwards.
TATGGTAAGGGTAGTTGTCTGATTCATTGACAGTTCAATCAGTTGGATTCTTAAATATGTTTTTCATTTCTCTAAATTATATTTTAGATTTAACTTGCCCTTTACAATTATGTACACTGTAATTAAATTTGTGAAAACATTAAACATCATTATTTCAGTTTCATTGTTTGTTAACTCTATGCTGGATCAAAATATCTAAATATATTGAACCTGTTTCTATGTTTCATTGTTTTTCATCCATTATTGTGCTTTCAGGAATTTTTTCAACACCAGACACAAATATACAATTATATAAAAACATCTGGGGCACAGGATTCTGTTTTCTGCTTTCAGGAATTATTTTGCCTCTGCCAAATGGTGAAGAGTCCAAACGTGTAAACCAATCAGCATAAAAATGATTTAATCTAGGTTTTAGGTTTTGGACTTGTTATCAGATTTTCCATTCACCCTTACTCCTAACTTGTCCCAATTGAAAAATCCAGGATACATTCCCTGGGACTTTTTTTGTTATTCGCTAAAGTGAAGATTTTCTTTTTAGTTTCAAGAGCTTATGAAAATCTTTGAATGTTTATTCTCTCAGCTACCACTTTCCAGGTTGCGAATGCTGTGAGGTGAAAGTAGAACCAACTAAAAGGTCCCACATCTTTGAAATTTCTAGTCTCTTGCCATGTAACTCCTTTTGTCTCTAGTGTTTTCTAGAAGCAGTCTTCAACTCTTTTTTGTTTTACTTTATTTGCATTTTAGTTTTTCTAGTTTTGCAGTGGGAATGGTATTCTGAAAAAAAAAAAAATCATCTCAGTCCAGAAAATTGTAACTACAAATCTTTAAGAATAAACATTTAAGGCAGTTCTAGATCCATGTGGTTATTGCATCTCACAGATGTAATACAGTTTGGAATAGTGGAAAATTTCAGAGCCTTGGGCTTGTTTTGTCTATGTGGATTTGAATTTTATCAAGTAGAATTGTCTATAAGGAGAACTACAGGGTGGCTACGGATTTGTTAAGATAGTTTTGTTGGTGAAGATCCTCAGCCTACGGCATGGTCAAAAGAGATGACAAATTATTCAGAATGCAAAATGTTCTCTTGTTCCCTAGATTTTTAAAAATAAAAGTCATACCTTTGCTATTGTGAACAGTGCTGCAATGAATATACGGGTGCATGTATCCTTTCGGATTAGTGTTTTTGTGTCCTTTGGGTAAATTCCCAAAAGTGGGATTACTGGGTCGTACGGAAGCTCCGTGTTTAGCAGTCTGAGGAATCGCCATACAGCTTTCCATAGTGGTTGGACCAGTTCACATTCCCACCAGCAGTGCAGAAGAGTTCTTTTTCTCCACATCCTTTCCAGCATTTGTTGTTGCCTGTATTTTTAATGTGTGGCATCCTCACAGGTGTGAGGTGGTATCTCATAGTGGTTTTGATTTGCATTTCCTTGATTATAAGTGATGTTGAACATTTTTTCATGTACCTGTTGGCCATTTGCTTTTCTTCTTTGGAGAAGTGCCATTTGAGCTCTTCTGCCCATTTTTTGACTGGGCTATTGGCTTTGTTTTTGTTGAGTTGTGTGAGTCCCTTGTAGATTTTTGTTATCAGTCCTTTATCAGATGTATTGTGTGCAAAGATCTTTTCCCAATTGGTAGGGTGTCTGTTTTGGTTAATGTCTCTTTTGCTGTACAGAAGCTTTTTATTTTGATATAATCCCATCTGTTTATCTTGTCTTTCACTTCCTTTGCTTTGAGGGATGTGTCTTTCAAGATTTTGCTGAGATGTATGTCATGTAGAGTTTTGCCTATATTTTCTTCTATACATTTTATGGTTTCAGGTCTTACATGCAGGTCTTTTATCCATTTTGAGTTGACTTTTGTTCAGGGTGTGAGGTAGTAGTCTAGTTTCATTTTTTTTGCATGTGGCTGTCCAGTTTTCCCAGCACCATTTACTGAATAGACTGTCCTCGTTCCACTGCATTTTCTTTGCTCCTTTGTCAAAGATTAGTTGTTTATAGATATGTGGCTTTAATTCTGGGTATTCTATTCCATTCCATTGGTCTTTCTGTCTGTTTTTGTTCCAGTAGCATGCTGTTTTGTGGCACTGTTCACAATAGCAAAGGTATGGAAGCAACCCAGATGTCCACAAATAGATGACTGGATCAAGAAGACGTGGTACATATACACAATGGAATACTATTCAGCATTCAAAGAAGATAAAACACATGCAATTTGCAGCAACATGGATGGAATTAGAGGGGATCATACTCAGTGAAATAAGCCAGAAAGAAAAAGAAAAATATCGAATGGTTTCACTTATAACAGGACTATAAGGAAACCAAATAGGAGAGAGACACTCGGGGTGGGGGGGGGGGTTGGGGGCAGAGGAGGATAAGGGCACAAAATGGAATAGAAAAGAACACAAGGGACCATGGAGATGGATCACGGGTGAATTGGTGGTGGGTTACCCAATAACCAAGGGGAATTCAAAATGTAAAAGACATAAATAACTATATATATATATATATATATATATATATATATATATATAAAAGTCAACCTTAGAAAGGTATTTATCTTTCTGTGCAGGCATTTTTTTTTTCAAAATTATTCAATAAAGACAATATATAATATAGATAACCTTCTAACAATACAAAAATAGTTTCCATTCTGATTTGCAGATATACTTGTGTTCAAAACTGGAAATGATAAAACTGTAAATTAAAATCATTGTGGTTCTAAGTAGATGTTGCTCTGTAAAGAGCATAAAAATGTTTGTAGAATTAGAATCATCCAGATGCCTCATGCCTTAGTAGTCCATTTATATTCTATTTGACCAGGGAATCAAAAGACTAAAAAAAAAAAAAAAACAACAACTTTTGTTGCACTCAAGTACATTTCAAAGGTTGATGTTCCGTAAACATTATTTTTTTTTACCATTTAGTCCAGATATAAGCTACTCTGTAACTACAGGGTTACAGGGCTATAGAACCCTATTAAGATGATACTTTTGTATTTACTTTAATACTAAACTGTTTAATTCATCCCGATTTTGACTTCCAAGAATATAGAAATTTATAGATATGGATGGGGCCTAAGGATTATTTTTGAATAAGTTATCCAAGAGAGAGAAATCAAGAGTCCTTAAATCAGTGGCATGGGACTCAACATCCAGGAAAGAAGAAACTAGGTCTATTTGTACAACACTTCTTATGCTTGGGGTAGATCTATAGGGCAGTATACTCCCACCTGTAGGTCAGAATTTCTATGCATTTACTTACTGTCTTGTGTCTCTTATTCTGCCCCATAATAAGTGACTACATACTGTGGTTATTCTGTGTCTATTTTAATTGTATCTTGGGTGCATTGAATGCAACTTGGTTTTCTTTTTAGTTCATAGGTCCCTAGGTCAATCCCATCTAGGCTTATGTAGATCATAAGATTCTGGATTTTGAACCTGATACCATGATTAGATGTGTCCTAAGAGCCTCTTGAGGTAAACTGAGTATTATTTTATAAGTAATAGAAGCATGAATTTGGGGGCTGTAAGACAGGTCATGATAAATTGCTTTCTGAAATTGTTCCCTCTTGATATCTTATTTCCCTTGCCAAGTGACTTTATAGTTTCATTAAGTAATCTAGACTGGCCTTAGGATTTGTTTTGACCAACTTGGTAAGTCAGATTGGTAGAGTATCAATGTGTTTTGTAAGTTAGGCATTAAAGACCTTGTCTAGTTTATAATACTTTCTAGTATATACACTATGCCACAAGAACAAAACCAGCTGACTGAGAGGCAGCCAGCTTCCCACCTGGAAAAATGCCATTACAGACCAACCAGCCTGCCAGTATTCCTGCCAGCTAAGCCTTATTGCATGAGTGAGCACAGCTAAAACCAGAATAGCCACAACCATCAGTTTGGCTTATTAGGTTTACCAACTTAGGAGCAATAATCAATGCTTATTTTTATTGCCACCAATTTTGGGGGTGGTTTGTTATGCAGCAATAAGTAATTCATACATACTTGTTTTCAGATTTTTGTCGCAGTGCTTTAAAATGTAGTTATTTAAATATTTGTGGTTTGTGCATTACCCAGGTTTTATCTAATGTTTCATTCCCCTGTGTTCAAAATTGTTATGTATTTCTTATAATTGAAAAATCAACTTCAGATGCAACATTGGGTTAATACATATATGTTATTTTTTGTCCTGAATCTTATATATAAACATTTAAATAAGAAAATGATCACAGCATAACATTAGGTGTACAGCATTATTTCTGTCACCATTTCTTTTTTGTACAAACAAAAGTTTTCTTTACATCTCAAACTTTAGAAAATTTTATATTTGTCAGTCATATTTGTGCATCCTGTATATGTTTAGATTAATTCTATCTCCCAGTCAATAACAGGCCTGATTATTTTAATTCCATCATTTTTTATTGGCCATCTGTTGGTTTTTACTCTTTTTTTGGTAGTTAATTTTATACATAACAAAATCTTCTTTTGGAGATTTTATTACATATTCTTAATGAGTCACTTCAGTTTATCCCATCGACTTTTTCCTAAAACATAACCTACATACAATTCATCGTCATGAAGCAAAGCCTGATTCATGAAAAGTAAGTAGTAAATAAATAAACCAATTCATGCTTTTAAGATGCAATTTTTTATATAACTCATATAAAGATTTTGCATATTTTGTGTCAGATATATTTTTAATTTAATGGTTTCATGAAAAGATTTAATATCTAATTAATGTCTAACATAATGTAATGTGTATTATAATATAATACTGTGCAATTTCTAACCTGCAAGAACACTTATATAGTGACTTCTACAGATGGATATTGAGATGTGAATTTGTAATTGTCTGTCATCTCTGTTACTTCAACGATAGCAATTCAGTTCAAACTTAAAAACATAAACTAACTCGTGCTCTCTCTCATTCTTGCTCTCACACTCGCACTCACCCACACACAATGTGATAGAAACTCTGTCACTCTGACCTATGATATTCATTGTGTGATAAAAACTGTTTCACTCTGACTTATGATGTTCAGTGTGTCCATAGTGAAATCACACTGGTCGACAGTGAGATCATAACTGATTTAAAAAGGCCCTAATCTGTAGGGTCTTGGTGTGCTGAACATGAATATAACCCTGAAAAATTTTTGGTAGCTCTCTCGTTTTGAAGATATTTCATATAATTCATTTTATATGTTTTACTGTGTAAATTTATCCAGTAGGACTACAACAACATCCTAAATCATCCTAAAATGATGTAATAATGCATCTCATTGCATACCATCATTCACACATCATCCAGAGTTGATTGCATCATTTTCTTTTTTTTTTTTAAAGGAACTTTTATTTATTTATTTTTTTTTTACATGCAAGCTGGGGTACAGACCAGAGGCATGGGGTGGCGAGAGGGTTCACCAGAGACAGAGTGGGGAGCAGAACAGGCAAATAAGAAGTGCACTGCTGAGGGGAGCAGCGGGTGAGGCAGGAGAGGTCTGCCCCACCATGTGGGATTCTCCCTAGCCAGGTGTTGAACTCGCGTCGCCGCTGCCGACACGTCCACAGCACAACGCTCAACCGCTGTGCCACCGGGGAGGCCCGATTGCATCATTTTCTGATGCAGTGCAATACTACTGCCAGGCGGCTGCTGAAGTAAGCTGACTTCAGCAGTGCACTATAGAAAGCCCTGTGGGAAAGGTTGAGCACTGAAAATATTTCAGACTTTGTGCGAGACAGTTTAAGCTACTGTTCTATAGAACTGTTATGATTTTATCCATTTAGGCACAATACAGACCAGTAATGTCTCAAAAGTGCGTTAATAGCGTGGACAATTTCTGCTCTATTTGTGGGGAAGTGGCATTTGCCAACCAGAAGAAAAGTATCACTTTTCAGGTGAAGAAGGCTTATCATCTTTACTTCAGATGCAAGGTTGGTGACCAAGACAAGCCTTAGGCCCCACATAGAAGCTGTGCTGCGTGTACAACACAGCGTTCACAGTGGTTGAATGGCAAAAGACCATCAATGCTGTTTGCAGTCCCCATGGTGTGGTGAGAGCCAAGCAACCACGTAAAAGACTGTTACTTCTGCTTGGTTCCTCCTCTTTCTGGCAGAATAAGGAAGCAAAAGAAGTCAAGAATAGTCTCCCCAAACATTCCGTCTGCATTGAGATGGCAGGTTCAACGACTTGCTGCAGGGTGATGAGAAACAAGCCTGGCATGCTTTTCGCCTAGTGTCTATAAACTTTCTTGGGAATGTTAGGGTAGGAAACTACAAGGAACTAGGAGAAGACATGCTGATGCAATATCAGAAACTTGGTAGCAATTTGTCTCTAAAGATCCACTTCTTTCATTCCCATCTGTATTTCTTCCCTGAAAATTGTGGCACGGTTAGTGATGAACATGGCAAACGTTTTCATCACATCTATGGAACAAAGATACCAGGGAAAATGGTCCACTACAATGCTGGCTGACTACTGCTGGCCACTCCCCAGAGATGCTCCTGAACAGCTGTACAAGAGACAAGCAAAGAAATCTAAGAAGTAGTCTATGCCTTGATTTTTTACAGGTATTTACTCTAAGCCTATTACTATTGGCATGCTTTTCGTGATGTAAACATCAATTTATTGAAGATTACAAAAAAAACTAGAACCAAAATTAGAATTTAACTGTCATGTTTGTGTTGAGCACATACAAATTGATAGGATATGACTAATTTTATTTCAGTGCTATGACTTTTGTAAAAAATTGTTTACCAGTATTATTTTATCCTGCTAAATTGCCTTTCAGGTAAAGACTAAAATAGCCTGTCTTTAGTCTCTTATACATTTATCTGTAAGCGTATAAATAAGTTATAGCCAATAGGATGTTACCAATAGTGGTAAATGTCATCCCAGACTGTGTCCTTAAGAGTGATATATGCACCTGACTTCCCCATTTACCATCCTCTCTCTTGTTTATTCAAATCTAGTCCCATGCAGCACTCTCCGCCTTCCCTTCACCAAGCCAGGTTTATCCCCACTTACCACCATTTCACCAAATAGTGTTGCTTCTTGCCATGAAAATCTATAGATATAAATATCTTATCTCCTTCTAGTTGTGGCTCATATATAATCTTCCACAAAAATTTATATGAATATAAGCAATTCACCTAATTTTAGCTTTTATTTAGGAAGCTACTACATGACAGTAAAATAACTAAGATTAATGATACAATATTTCAGTTGGGAGATACTGAAAAATCCAGTCACAATCTTTGGCAGTCATGGTCTATATAAAGGCACATATAAAAGAGATATTAAGTCCTTTAGAACATAGATCTCAGTAGAAAATTATATTCAGTGAATTGAACAAGATGAAATTATTATTTTTTTAAAAGATTATTTATGCATGCAAGAGCTGGAGTGCAGGCCAGAGGTGGGAGGAGTGAGAAGATTCTCTTGAGACAGAGTGGGGAGCAGAACAGGCAGATCTACTGAAGTACACTGCTGAGGGGAGCAGCTGGCGAGGCAGGAGAAGTCTGCTGCGCTGTGTGGGAAGCTTTCTAGCGGGGGATCAAACTCGTGCTTCACTGGCTGCAGATAGCTTCACAGTGCTGAGACTTAACCGGTTGCCCCACCAGGGTGTCTCCCAGGATGAATTTATTTAGACTCTTACCCTTCTTTCCAGTTTTTGGTTATTCATTTGATTGGATTAATAAGAAAGGGATTAAGTGTTATGGGGAAAGCAATAAAATCAAGTGAGACATTTTTCATTACCCAAGCTCAACTGATAAAATAAAATTTGACTACCATGTATTTATTAACCTAAATCATTCTCATTTTTCAATTATTTATATATTCATTTATTTTTATTGAGGTAGCATTGTTTTATAACACTGCATTTGATTCAGAGGTATAGGATTCCTACCTTCAAGTGTATGTCTTACACCATACCCACCATCAAGTCACCAAAAGTTTACCATAGTCCAATGTATCCAGTTTCCAGTTTGTTCTCTCCTCTTTCCCTCCATCTCTAGTAGCCTCAATTGTACAAGTCACGTTTTTAGGGTTTGTTATTATTTTGGGTTTATGTACACTTGTTTTGTCTCTCTACATTGCACATAAAAGTGACACCATCTGCAATTGGTCTTTCTCCTTCTAACTTATTTCATTTAGCATAATCTCCTCCAGTTCCATCCATGTTGTCACAAAGGACATGAGCTTATCTTTTTTTTTTTTTTAATAACTTAGTAGTATTCCGTTGTGAATAAGACACCCACTGCTGTATCTTTTGTTTCCATAATTGGCTGTTGTAAATATATCCCTTCTAGTTAGTGTTTTTGCCTTCTTTGGGTAGATGGCTAAAAGTGGAGTTACTATATCGTATGGTAGATTGTTTGTAATGTTTCAAAAGATTGACGTTATATTCCATAGGGTCTGGATAGTCTATATTCCCGTTAATAGTGTAAGATGGTTCCTTTTTTCTCCTCTTCACCAACACTTGTTCCTGTTTTTTGGGCCATCCTTACAGGTTTGAGGTGGTATCTCATTTTGGTTTTGAGTTGTATTTTCCTGACTATAAATGATAATGAACATTTTTTTTTCATATGCCTGTTGATCATATGTATGATTTCTTTGGAGAACTGCTTGTTTAGCTCTACTGCCCATATTTTGATTGGGTTATTTGTTTTTCTATGTTTGGGTGTATGAGTTCTTTGTAAGAGCTTGGATATAGAAATTTATTCCTAAGAATATAATATAATGATAACATAACAAAAATTGAGACAGTGTATGACATTGCATGACTAGCATGGACAAAAGCTGTTTGTTTTTTTTGGAAAAATGATCAAAATAGAAAAACCTCTAGCTAGGTTCATAAAGTGGGAAAACTCAGATAGAAGTAGACTTTAAGGGAATTGTGTTTGGAGGTTGGATTCGTGTGATCCCTTAGACACTAGTGCAACATTGTTAAAACTGTTACCTAAGATAACTCTGAACGCCAATCCTGCACCCAGTAAACTAAAGGAGAAAAGAATGATATCATATGCTGTTTTCTGAAAGCTATATTTAACAAGTGAATTCAAATAAGACATGATCTCAGAAAATAGACTGGCTGATTTTCAAGCCTGAATAAAGAGTAATAGAGAGGATCCAAAAACTTTGAGGTATGGTAGTTGTGCAACCTAAAATATTAAATGAAAAGAATTAAAAATACGGAATGAAAAAATTAATTGTGCACTTGCAATAATGACAGAGCCTTGCCACTTTAAAATGATGTAACATATTCTCGTAGTAGGGAGGAAATCCTTTCCGTTGGAATGTTCTCTGGGAAAGTCAACTATCCTGGGTGACACAGAGGACCTTACTACGCACCTCCATGCCCCCGCTTCCCGTTCTGCCTCCAACCCACTAGAATCCGACCTTTTAGCTCACTGTTCTTCCAAAGCAAACTGCCCTTCTTCAGGTCATGGACATGTTCTTTGTCATTTTCTCTAATAGGGATCTTTCAGGCTTATTCTGTTCGACCTCTTCTCACCACTGGCAGTCTTGCTTTTATACTTCTTTACTTGATGGCTTCTTTTGATCTCCTGACTCAATAATCTCCTGGTCTCTCTCCTAACGGTATGCCATTTCTGCCAATTGATTTTGTCATTACACAGATGTTGCACCTTTTGTGGTTGCCCCACTGTCCTTGGATATCCTGTTTTGTTTCATTTCCAGGCGTTGTTCTCTCTGCTTGGTTTGTAAGGATTCCATTGTTATACCCTCCAGCTCAGAGATTCTTTCCTCGCTGTGTCGAGTCTGCTAGTGAACCATTAAAGGCATTCTTCATTTCTATGACAGTGTTTTTAACTTCTAGCATTACTTGTAGTATTTTCTCCCGGTTTCTATCTCTCTGTCCATCTGTTCTTACATGTTGTATACTTTATCCATGAACGCCAATAGCGTATTCATCACAATTGTTTTAAATTTACAGTCTTATAATTCTAGTATTCATGCCATGTGTGTTTCTGCTATTTGTCTCTCCAAATTGTGTTTTTGCCTTGTGATTTTTTTTTTCTGGATAGGTGAAATAGATGTATTACATAAAATGATTTTCTGTAAATAGGCCTTGTATAAAGTGGCAGTGAGGAGTGAGAGCAAGGAAAAGCATTCTATAGTCCTATGAAGAGGTTAGTCTCTTAGCCGATGCCTGTTGACTCTGAACTCCACAAGAGTTTCTCAGTTATTGTGTCCCCTTAGGTACCAGAGGATGGCTAGAGTGGGCTGGAATTGGGTATATCCTTCTCACATGTGGAAGGCAAGAGCAGACTAGAATTGGGTATTTTCCTTACCCCAGGTCATTTAGACTTTGGTTCACCTGTTTGCCAGAAGGCAGGCTTGTCATAAGTGTGGGCCTGACTTATTTCAAGATGGTTCCTTTTTCTTTCCCCTTTCTTGCAGTATGAGGGGCTTTTCTCCAGTATTTCCTGCAAATACCTGGTCAAACTTCTGCAAGAAAAGTCTCACAATATTTTGGAGATTCCTCTTTGATTGGGCACCCCCAGCATTTTTAACTGAGTCGTCCTTGCAGAACTTCTGGCCCTTCATCAATTTCAATTCCGGTTTTCCATCCGGAGGGGCGGTTCCTGCAGCAGTTTCCATTCCGGCCTCTCAGCTCTGGTAAGAATTGACTCCCTTTATTTGCTTGTCTATCTCTCTAAGCTTTGGAGAAGGTGTTTTCCCTGTGCCCTGTTCTCTCCTTATGGGTCCAAGAAAAGCTGTTTGACTTCAGTCTGTTCAGCTTTTTACTTATTGGTAGGAACGGTGGTGACTTCCAGATGTCCTCCATGGTGAGCCACAGTCTGCCAGTTCACAATGCAGTTTCTTCACTTGCAGCTCCCTCACGAACACTGAGTAGCTAATACTAGAACTGGTGACCTTGAAGGAAATCATTTGTGTATTTTATAAGTTGTTTGCTCATTTGTATGGGTTTTAAAAAACCCTCACTTACAGGGGCTGAGGACTGCTTCTGAGTTGTTTTAGGCTTGTGAATTGTTTCTGGAGAACTGGCAACTATCTGTGAGCTTTCACGCCATTACTGTTAATGCTGCACACTTGCTGCAGTGTTAGGACCCGACTCTCCAAAAGTACAAATGAGACTGTTTTGCTTAATTTTCCTATGACAATTTAGATATAAATTCTGCTTAAGAATTATATGAAAAATGTTATAAAATAATGAAAAACTCTTAATTTTGAACTAGAATAAGTCTACAAAGCAGTCATATATAACATCTTCCAAATAGTTTGATACAAAATTGTGAAGACTAGGCTATTTCTTGGCTGAAAATCCTATTACTCTGTGGCTAGTAGGCAGTTTTTATTTTTTAATAAAAAATACTATAACATATAGTACTGTATAGAAGCCTGTTCATATTAATATTCAATTTTTCTTATTTTATCAATACCGATATTTCTGTCTGTGGTACATGAATAACAATAGCTAAATACTAGTAAACAAATAGTTGACATGATAAAAAGTTGATGGTATATAGAATGTAGTACATAATTCGGTGTGTAGCATAAAATGAAAAATGATCCTTAAAGCCAGAATCCTGTAGGGATTTGAAGCAGAAAGCAGTAGGAAAGTTTGAGCTTTATTTCCATTCCAAATATTTTGAAGTCATGGTGCTGTACAATTCCGTGAAGTTGTTTTATTATATAATTCATTGCAAGGCTTCTGAAATTCAATAAGAACATCAACATGGAAGGTAATTTTAAACTTGCAAGGAATCATACAGCTGAGTTTCTGAAGGGTAAAATCATGTCTCCTTATATTATATAAAATATATAATATATAAATATATATGTTATATGTAATTTATATATTGTATTGTATTATATTGTGTTATATTGTATTATATTATATTATATTATATTATATTATATTATATTATATTATATTATATTATATTATATTATATTATATTATATTATATTATGTATTATATTTCTGAAGGGTAAAGTCATGTCTCCTTACATTAATTTAAAGAAATCATCAGAGGACTTGACATATTTTATACAATCAAAACTTTTAGAAGAAATAATTGTGTTCTAAACTCAACACAAACTAAGCCATTGCAAAACCAAAGAGAAAACTGGGAGTTAATCTCACTCTCCTTTCTCGCATGTGGTAGGATTGTTGACATGTATTTATGTGTTTCTTGGGATAGAAATAATTTTGAAGGGTCTTTTATGTTTCTCAAAGATAAGAGTTTTCTCTGTGTGTATTTCATTCAAAGTACATATCTACTTTATTAAGTCAGATGTCAAAGTGAATTAATAATTTTAATAGAAAGGATCCATTTCATTAAATCATTTAGCGAAATATATCATCCTTATAAATTATGTTCTTCATTTAACTATAATTATTTTATATTCAAAATAGAACTTTCCAGTAATCTTTCATATCTCTGTATGACACATTAAAAATTCAGTTGAAATTATAAATTAATTGAATAGAATTTTATATACTGTAACCTTCATAGATTACCCATGACAAAAGATTTTTCTTTATTTTCCTTAAAACTTTTCTTTCTTATTTTCTTCTAATATCTTCTCTGGTAAGAGAATTTGTGATATGCTATATGGATTACCAGAGAGTACAATAAAGTTGATATCGTCATCTTGTTTGGATAGATACACTATAAATATTAGGATTAAAAAACAAAAATCATTTGTCACAGCCTGATAAAACTAAACTAATACAGTCCCTTTAACAACACAGCACTGATCAATGTGAAATTAAAAAAAGATATGCTTGTAATAAAATTATGCTTTAGATACTCTCAGTTTTCCTATGAAAACAATTTCAGTGCTAGCCACATGCTTCAGTTTGTGTCTGACTGTCTCTTGTGAAAATGTGGAGTAATTGAAGAAACAATCTGGTTTTATTCTATGCCCAGAACTTAAGTACCTGGCTAATACTCAATTGCAGCTGCCAAAAATATAGCTAAAGAAAAAACACAAGGAAAGCTAAAATGTAAATAATTAGTTACTATTTTTAAGCATTTTTATAACTAAAACTCATTTGTGCATGACATCATTAATTGCATTTATGGAAAAATGTCACTGTAATATCAATATGCATATTATATACAATTATATACATTACGTATATGCATGTGACAATAATAATATAATTATGATATATAAACTTATTTGGGTTTCTTAGCTATTTTAGAGTGTGTTACCATGGACAAATTATCATTTAAAAATAATCTGTATTGAATTTAGAAAGACACTAAAAATAAAAATCTTAAATGATAAATGCTAACATTCTCACTAGAACATGGCAGACTTCTTTATAATTACAGCCCTGAGCTGCATAAAAATACTAAAGAGCTACACCTGCCAGTTTTAAAAAGGAACTCTGAAAACCATGAAGGTTAATGACTCAAGGTCACCTACTAAATATTGTCAAATTAAGATTAGAATTTATATCTTTTTATTCTAAGTGCAACCCTCATTTTGTCAAACAACACTGCCTTTTTATGGGAAGCATGTATTTGTAGAAGAGCATAGACATCTTTAATTGAGATTTAAGTGGGTACTTGGATGGAAAAGTTTATGTTAGTTTTGACCTTTAGTAAACACCTGCTTGCCTAAGGTAGTGATTCTCAAGGTATATTCCGTAGTATCTTGGTTGACTTTCAGATCTTTTAGGAGGTATGTAGGGCCAAAACTAATACCAAAATATTTAATATATTATTACAAAACAATTGATTTTTTTTTCAATTATTACATTTTACTGATTTTCCATAGCACTGGTGGGTAAAATTTCTATGACCCCAGTATACTTCCATATAGATGCACACATATATGGAAGATCGTATATACATATAAAATGTTTTTATTAGTGATCCAGAATTGATTTCCTGATGTCTAAAAATTTTCCTCTGTCATTTGTAATTTAGGTCTTCTAACCTTAACCTAAGGGCTAATATTGCTATACTTCATAAGTTGACTACATAAAAATAGATGAGATTTGAAAAAAGCAATTGTTGAAAATAGCTTCTTCCTTAAAGTTTGACTTTGTCTATATTCTGTTGTAAGTCATAACTCTACAGTGAAAGTCAAGTTGCTTCTTAACCTTGAATCTTCTAATCTTCCATCAGTTTTTCTAAATACCACACTTTATAGTATGACTTGCTTATTATTTTGTTTATCCTATTTTCCAGATATGGCATTGCTCTGTCTACCTCTAATTTTTCTCATAGCCTGTATTGTAGAATTAAAATATATGCTCTTTATTTTTCTTTTTTTTTTTTTATTTTTCCTACTCTATTTTACTTTGATACATTTCTCATCATTTAGTCCTCAGTTTAAAAGTGTCATGTTATCTTACTTAATACTCACACCCAATAAAGTTGACATTGTATTAACCCTATTTTACAGGTGAACTGTTGCTCAGAAAAAGTGTTCACATAGAGACATTTTAAAATTGCTTTACTTTTAATAAAATAAATATATTTATAAGATGATCCCTAGTTTTCTTTAAAAGTTTGATTTTGATAGTTATTGCAGTTGAACACTTTATTTTTAACTAAACACCAATATAAAAAGAGCTTCCCTTGAAGACAAGTACCCCACTCTTACTATCCCTATTTCTTTATTGGAAAATTTATTGATTGATTGATATTTGCAGAACTTTACTTAGAATATTTCTAGTCAAATGTAATTATTGAAATAGAGAATTAAAGTTTATTTTTGTATTTTGAGACCTCTTCGCACAAAGCCTCCCAGCTTATCATTGGTAGTAAGATGTGAGTAAGTGAGACCATTCAATATTTTTCTTTTTCCTTCTGACATTTCACTGAGCATAATCCCCTTCATCTCCATCCATGTTGCTGCAAGTGGCTTGAATTTATCTTTTTTGATTGCTGAATAGCATTCCATTGTGTATATATATGCTACACCTTCCTGATCCAGTCATCTGTTTTGGAGAATTTAGGTTGTTCCCATATCTCAGTTATTGTAAATAGTATTGCGATAAACATAGGAGTGCAGTTTTTTTAATTTGCCTTTGTCTTTTTATTTTCTGATATCTTCCTTTTATGTTTTGGTTAGATTCCATTTCCATTCTCTTACGCGTTACTTCTGTTGATCTTTGAAGATTCTGCTGATTTAGTATATGATGGACTCTTTCTGTTGGTTATTTGATGATCTGATCTGAAAGGCTTTTTTAAGGGTCAAATTTGTACTCTTTTCAACTTACGTGTTGTTTAATTTAAATGTCTGCTACCTCTATATTTGTTTCATTGTCATTGCTTTGTAATAGCTCCTTTAGTACATCTCTCAATTCTGACCAGATGGTGGTAGATTCTTTTAATTTTTGTTCCTCTTACCTTTTAACTTTTAACTTCTCACCTTTCCTTCTGTATTACATGATAATTTTTCAGGATAAAATATTCAGACTGGAACTATTTTTCTTTGAATATTTAAATATCTGCTTCCATTCCATTCTTGCAAGACTGCCACTGAAAATTTTACTGACAGTCTTCTTCTTCTAAATGTTTTTAATATCCTGTATTTGTCTTAACTCAGTCTTTATTGTGTTTCTGTTTTATATTATCTATTGTATTTCTTAATTTGGGAAATACGCTTATATCCATTACTTTAAACTCCTCAGGAATAGTCAATTTTTTGCTGGGCTTGGGATTTTCTTTTATGCGCCATCATTTATGATATGTTCTTCTTCATTTTTAGTTTTACTAGGTTATATAAAAACTATAGGGGGATTCACTTTCTTTTCTTAGTAAATTTTCCCCCATTCTGCAAATAGCGGAATATAATCCTAGATATTTTACTCAGAATCTTTAGGTGTCTGTTATTTCATAAACTGATGCCTTGTACCTGTTCAGGTAGCCAAAGGCACTGATGCTGGTAAGAAATAATAAGTAGGAAGGAACTAGGGCAGTAGGGCACCAAAAGGTTGCCTCAGCCTAAGCTTCCTACAGTTTTGTGGGTCCCTGGGTTATGTGGTGGAGAACTACAGTGATCCCCGCCGCCCCTCTGAAACCTCAGTCAAAATGTCTTGTACAGTCTTATGCTAGCTTCAAACTCTAGGCTGTGGTTGCCCATTAGATAATAGCACTGAGTGAAGACTATAGTTGAGAGACTACCACAGGCTGAAATTGTCCTCTTTGTGTTTTTGAATACAGAAGCTAATCCTGGAGCATTTGGTCCTATTATTAAGATCCAGGTACTTAAGCTCTAGTTTGAACAGTCAGTTGTTGTCCTGGTCTTTGATCCTTGTGGGGGTGAGCAGGTGTCAGTACATATCGCTGTCTGAGGCTGCAAAGCGTGGCCTCATCTCTGAGGAGAAATTGGTGATCCAGTCTGGCTCTCCCTGCCTGTTTGTGCTCTGACTGTTCTAGCTTTGTCTCAAACCAATAATCTACACCCTGTACCCTTATTACAGCAACTGTGTGGTGGTCACCCTATAGCCTGCACAGTCACTCTGTACACTCCCTCCTGCACTGTTGTACCCAGTTTTTAAAGTCCCTGATGTGTGCATTTGCTCTAGAGTAACAACAGCAGAGTAAGAGGGATTCTTTCCAGCATCTGTCCCTCTCTTGTAGGTTTTACTGAGCTGGTGTCACTCCAAAGAAAAATTTAATTACATTTTGTCTACCCTTTTCTACTGTGATACTGTTCCTGATATATGTGAAAGTTGTCTGTCTTCCAGAGGTTATTGACTTTGTTTTGTCATAGTTAGGTTGTGGCTTTGTGAAGGACACAAGCACAATGTCTTCATTCTGCCATCATCTTACTGGACTCTTTTCTTTTTGAGATTTATTTTTTTTTTATTTATACATACAAGCTGGGGTACAGGCCAGAGGCGTGGGGCGGCAAGAGGGTTCACCAGAGACAGAGCGGGGAGCAGAACAGGCAGATCAGAAATACACTGCTGAGGGGAGCAGCGGGCGAGGCAGGAGAGGTCTGCCGCACCATGTGGGACTCTCCCCGGCCGGGCGTCGAACTCGCGTTGCCGCTGCCAACAGCTCCACAGCGCAGCGCTTAACCGCTGCGCCACTGGGGAGGCCCTGGACTCTTTTCTTTTTGGAGACCAATTTGAATAGTTTGCATTTGTTAGGATGCTTGCATGTAACAAAACCCCTTGACTTTAAATGACTTAAGCACTGAAGTTAAGTATTCATTTCACTTAATGGTAAGCCTTGAGATAGGCACTTCTGCAATAGATGCAGTCACTTAGAGGAAACATCAAAAATCTGTTCTATTCATGTCATTCTCCTAGTCTCTCCTAATGGCTTTTTGTCTAGGTTGTGCCTCAGGGTCAAAAGAACTTAAGAGCTTCAAGAATGACAATGCCGGGCCTCCGCGGTGGCGCAGCAGTTGAGCGCTGCGCTGTGGAGCTGTCGGCAGCGGCGACGCTAGTTCG
Organism: Scalopus aquaticus; assembly: GCA_004024925.1. Taxonomy (NCBI): domain Eukaryota; kingdom Metazoa; phylum Chordata; class Mammalia; order Eulipotyphla; family Talpidae; genus Scalopus; species Scalopus aquaticus. The sequence goes on along the minus strand of PVIJ01007340.1, from coordinate 42,163 downwards.
ACGCCCAGCCGGGGAGAATCCCACATGGTGGGGCAGACCTCTCCTGCCTCGCCCGCTGCTCCCCTCAGCAGTGTACTTCTGATCTGCCTGTTCTGCTCCCCACTCTGTCTCTGGTGAACCCTCTCGCCGCCCCACGCCTCTGGCCTGTTCCCCAGCTTGTATGTAAAAAAAAAAAAAAAAAAAAAAAAAAAAGAATGACAATGCCACCAAATTCAAGGCAAGGAGAGGAGGGTATTTTTACCTGTGTTTTTTGAGTGCAAAATTCTTCAAATAAAGGTTCTCTTAACACTCAAGACTAGAATTGGGTATGTGTCCATCCTTAACCCAGTCATTAGCCAAAGGAATTGAAGTAAACATCTCTCAGTTTTGAAATGACTCATCCTGGATTTAAAGGAGCCCACATTTATTAAAAATACTATACCAGAGATAATCAGACTTCTTTAAATGCCAATGTTGGAAAAGTCTAGATATTATAGAAACACAACATCCAATCCATTTTAAAATTCTCATAAACGACAAGCAAAATTTTTGGAGCTGCACAAAGGCAAGAAATTCATTTGAAATTTTTTGTCATTTTTTTTTATTTAGTTTATATCTTTACATTATTGTGTATTCCCCCATAGGTTTCCCACCACCATTTGACTGCTAGTGGAAACTGTGTCTGGACTTTACTTTCACTACCCAAGTTTTGTCTAATTTCTAAAATGCTTAATCCATGGTATTGGAGCAAAATCAGATGCCTTCCAAATTTCACATCTCTTAATCCTTATTTTGTATCCAAAGGTTAAGTCACTTAGAAACTTGCCAGTATTTGGAAATTACTCATTTCTTCCATCCATAAATTTTATGGAGTTTTCTGTCTGTTTGATATTATAAAAACATGATCATCCTTGTTATATATATAACAATAATATATATATTCTGTAAATTTTTACTCATTACTATTATATTACTATAATTCATTCGTTTTATGATGCTGTTAAGTCTTAAATCACATGGTCAGCTTTCTGCTGACAGTGTTTATACATTTTAATGTATTTCTCAAATTAAAAAATGTCATTTTATAAAAATAATGACCGTAAATAGAGGAAATGCCCACAAAATAATAGGTACTGTGTGCTTTATACTATGAGTTAATACCTATATGATTTGATAACTAGACATTTGTAATAGAAAAAAGGTACAAAATATTTCACTTATTTCAAGTATTTTATTGGCATCTTTTATGCACTCACCCAATCTATTTTTTAATCTTACTCCATGTTATTCTATCAGCTTGTTAAATTCAGTGGTTGAAACTCTGCTGCACAATCCCTGTTTCTGGCTCTGAAATACCAGAGCGTGCTGGGAGGAATATTGAGTGGGAGCAGAGAATCCCAGTCCTGCTAAGAACTGAGATTTGAATTCGAATAAAATTTGTGTACATGGTAGAAGATATTGAAAAATTAACTGCATGGGATGAAATATCAATCCATATAAATGTAATTTCTATGAGTTTTATATATAGTTCAAATAAAATTGAAGTTACGGTTTTCTGAAAATATTAGTACAAGTTAATATCATTTCCCTTCTTGTTTCTGAAACTGAATTTTAAACCTAGTGTCAATTTCATTTAATTTGTAAACTTTCTATTTTCCTTCAGATCTCTATAGCACTGTATGTGGAATATATTTCTAAGCTACAAGATTTATTTCCCCTAAGTAAGGATGAAATAAGTAAATAAGAATTATATGTTCACTCCATCCATTTTTTTTCCCCAAGTAAGTTTACAAAATATGATCAGTTGATGTTGAGTCAGGTTGTCAATAAAGGCTAGATTCTAGGAGTGATAGTTTTGGCTGCTGCAGTCAGCCAGCAGTGACTGTCGCTATATTAGATAGAACAACATAATTACAGGAGATGAGTTATCAACAGTTCGTTCCAAAATCTGTTCTTGTTTTGTTTTTTCCTTTTATTGAAATAACTGTATTATAACATTATGTAATTCCCTGGTGTGCATTTCTGAAAATTAACATGTGTATGTACTACATTAACTTTACCACTAGAAATCCAGTTCTGTCCTTCAGTATTCAACTGTTCACTTACCCTGTTTATCAGCCTAATCCCCATTCCCTTCAAGTAACTACTAATTGATCTTGTAGTCTAAAAGTTTATTTTTGTTTATTTAGTTCATCTCTTTGTTTTTTTTTTTTTTCAATATCCACATATGAATGAGATCATATGGCATTTGTCTCTCTCTGGCTTTTTCACTAAGCAAAACACCCTCTTTGTCCATCCATGTTGTTGGAAATAGAAGAATATCATCTTTTATTATAGCTGAGTAGTTACCCTTTGAAGATACTTCTTAGAATTGTTTTTTCCATTCACTGAAATCAACTCATTTGATTATAAAGTTTTTTTCATAAAACATTATGGAAAGGGCCTCCCTGGTGGCGCAGCGGTTAAGCACTGCACTGTGGAGCTGTCGGCAGCAGCGATGCGAGTTCGACGCCCGGCCGGGGAGAATCCCACATGGTGCGGCAGACCTCTCCTGCCTTGCCCGCTGCTCCCCTCAGCAGTGTATTTCTGATCTGCCTGTTCTTCTCCCCGCCCTGTCTCTGGTGAACCCTCTCGCCGCCCCACACCTCTGGTCTGTACCCCAGCTTGTATGTATAAATAAGTAAATCTTTAAAAAAAAAAAAACATTATGGAAAAATGTTAAAAGGGCATAGATTTCATCGAGTTGCTAAGACAATGTTTAATATCATCTGTTGATTAGATATTTTTTAGACTTCCAGATATTTGAGAACACCAAGAATTGAAAATTTGATTATTTAGTGAGAAAGTGAGACATTATTTTGTAGCATTTTGCTTTCTGATACCTAGCCATCTAGAATATTGGCAGTGAAAGGATAGAAATGAAATAGTGCTGTTTATAGGATAATGAAAAAAATTAAAACTTAGAGAAAAAATTCAATGTCTGCCTGTGGTGGCCAGGTTGTTGTACCTCATTGGTACATTCTCACAACGTATGTGAGAAAACAGGCCATACAAACTTACCGGTTAAATGAAGCAACCAACACAGTGTTGACTAGTCTTTGACAACTCATTCTCTGTTGTTAATAATGAGATTTATATACTTGTTATCTATAACCTGGATTTCAGTTTGCCGAAATAGATAACATTCTACAGTGAGGGGATTTTGCAAGTCATTCTCACGAAGAAGTTAGTAAGTATGTACTATCACGTGGTTTTGCGATGAACTCCTTGTAAAGCTAACTAAAATATAATGGCATTTTCAGTGCATATTGCATTAAGGTTGAGCTATTTTTCCTTAGATTTGCATGTAATGTCATTTGTCATATTTCCTACACAAAATGTGTCATAGTTGCCTGTCTCCCAGAACTCTGGACATTATAGGTAATGTGATAAGAATAAGAGAATATTTAATTTTCCAATAATTACTCAACTGTCTTTTGATTTTCTATATAAATTTTTGGACACAATAATATACTCTAGTGCAACCTAAAATAAAGGTTAACTTAAAAGTATGCCCCGTGTCTCACCAGAATTTACATCCAACAATGGAAACTGTTTTTAAATGGCTTTTCTCTAAGAGAACAGGAAGGAATAAAAGAGGTCCAAACAATGAATTGACAAAGTGCATTAGAGTATATTTGCTTCTTCGTATGTGATGTGCATGAACCAAGTAGGCTTCCATTTTAGGTCATTCTGATATTAATTACTATGTGCTGGTAAAGCATACTGTATTATGCAGTTGCTCACAGAAATAATTCTTCCTTAAGGGTTTACAGCTTGAACATTCAGAACCACCCAAACAATACAATTCAGACATATGCAACCTAGCATGCTGACTGGTAAAAAAGCTGGCACTGAACTCTTACTTAAGTTTCTGCATCAGCAACATGGATACATGAACAAACAAGGATGATCTGTTCTGTCTCTGTGACAGTACCAATGAACTTTGATTAAAAGAGAATTGATTGAAATCCCAAACCTCTAAGAGTAAGCACAATTAAACTGAATAAAGATAGAGAAATATGAACATCCCTATAATGAACATGGTTAATTATTGCATTCAAATCAGAGTTTCTAGCTTACTTTTTAAAGAAACTGATTCTGTGACTATTGAAAAATGCTTATGACATTATGTTAAGTGTCCTTTTATATTCATATTTGTGTTTCTGGCAAAAATCTTGGTGGTGAACTTCAGACACAAAAATTAGCTTTGGTAATTTAGGGGTTTCTTTTTGTTTTTTTTAAGATTTATTTATTTATGCATGCAATGCTGGGTTGCAGGCCAGAGGTGTGGGGCAGTGAGACGGTTCACCAGAGACAGAGTGGGGAGCAGAACCAGCAGATCGACCGAAATACACTGCTGAGGGGAGCAGCGGGCAAGGCAGGAGAGGTCTGCTGCGCCATGTGGGAATCTCCCCAGCCAGGCATCGAACTTGCGCCGCAGCTGCCGACAGCTCCACAGCACTGCGCATATCCCATTGCACCACAAGGGAGGACCAAGTTAGGGGTTTCAAACAAGTGCAATTGAAATAATTGTTTTAAAGTGTCTTTCATTGAATCAGAAAACAGATCATTTACTTAAATTTTAAGACCTTCTACTGTATAAGTAATTTAAAGTTATATTCTATATATAGCTGAATTCATCTAAATCATGATATATGTTTTAAAATTAATTAAATTGAGTAATAAGAAGATATTGTGTACGTAGATTTATTATGGGATGGTACCAAGTATAAGAGTGAAGGATGCCAAACAAATTTACATTGACTGCATGTACAGCTAGTGTAGAATGGATAAACCAGTTAAACCAGCTGTCTTCATACTGATAACAGATAAAAATATACTTACTCAGGGACCTCCCTGGTGGCGCAGCAGTTGGGTGCTGCGCTGTGGAGCTGTAGGTAGCAGCGATACCAGTTTGACGCCCAGCCAGGGAGAGTCCCACATGGTGCGGCAGACCTCTTGTGCCTTGCCCGCTGCTCCCCTCAGCAGTGTATTTCTGATCTGCTTGTTCTGCTCCCCACTCTGTCTCTGGTGAAGATTCTCACCACTCCACACCTCTGGCCTGTACCCCAGCTGTATGTATAAATAAATAAATCTTAAAAAAAAATGTATATATATACTTACTCAGTATTTAGTATTTATTTTTTACATAGAAAAAACACTGTAATATATAATAATTAATATGTACTTGAATTTTATGAGGTAAATGTTAGTAGTTTTATTCTGATTTTACAAGTAAAATCTATTTTCTAGTTGAGCAGATAACTTCCTTTTAGGCCTTTTTATATTCATTTCATTACTTATATTTTGTTAGAAAATATAGTCAATTTTCTGCAAAATACATACCCAAATTAGGTATCTTGGTATGCTTTATTTTTTTCTACATGGAAAGTTTTCTTTCTTTATTTATTTATTAAAGATTTATTTATTTATGCATATAACTTGGGTACAGACCAGAGGCGTGGGACTGCGAGAGGGCTCACTAGAGACAGAGTGAGGAGCAGAACAGGCAGATCAACAGAAATACACTACTGAGGGGAGCAGCAGGCGAGGCAGGAGAGGTTTACTGCACCATGTGAGAATCTCCCTAGCAGGGCGTCCAACTCACATCGCCACTTCCGACAGCTTCACAGTGCAGTGCCTAACCACTGCACCCCTGGGGAGGCCCCAGAAAGTTTTTTAATACTGAAATTATTATAACCAAATTATCACACAGTGGTTAATTATTGACAAAATTATATAAAGCTCGGAATAGATGAAGCTTAAACAGGTTGATATTTATAAGAATGACTACTTATTCTCTACTAAAAAATAATAAAGATGGTTTTAATAAGCTTGAATAAACAAAATCATGAAAGAAATACATCAACAACTTTTATATCAGGGATAGCTATTACAATAGTTGAAGGTCTATTTTTTTTTTTTTGTGTGTGTGTGTGTAGCATCTCCACATGATGAAATATTTTACAAAAAAATCTATAGAGTTGAGTCCACCTTGCCATAATGAAGAACAGGAATTCTGTGATTGCCTCAGGAGTTGTAATTTGTACTTCTACCTCTTACTTTCCAAATCCACATATTTTGACTTTTGAAAAAAATCAACATCGACTTTTTATTGATATGTATTATTTATTCCAAGCCTGCAGGTTATTTTACAGAAAATACCAAAATTTAGGGGTTTGAAAAATATAAGACTAGTGAACATGTAAACAAGAACAAGTGCCCCACTTATTTTGCTATAAAATGAGTTTCTAGGTAAGATTAGGTTCTTACTACCCTCTTATTAGGTTGTTTGTTTGTTTTTTTTATCACTGAAATCTATGTGCATGTATACTTGACAAAGGCTATAGTACATGCCTATTGCCTATTTCCTATAAACAAAGGCATTTGGGATGGGTTTATGAGTTCTTTCTTGGACACACAGACATTTTAGTTTGTGGGGGATGTGGGAGAGATAAAGAGAGAAAGGCAGGGAAAAACAAAGAAGAGAAACAGAAATCTATAGCCTCTCATCTTACAGATGACAAAATGACAATAAGGCTTCTCATCGAAATACAGGTCTTCTGAAAGATGTGTTAGTACTCCAGAATGATTGATGTTATGATTTACTTTTTTTGTTGGTTTTGGAGTAGAAAGTTCTTATATTAGTTCTGTATAAATATGAAAGCAAAATTTGTCTGTACTTCATAAGATGAATTGATGTTGACTACTTTCGTCTTGCTATAATGAATAGACATATCTTTTATTATTTATTTATTTATTTATTTTTATTTTTACATACAAGCTGGGGTACAGGCCAGAGGCGTGGGGCGGCGAGAGGGTTCATCAGAGACAGAGCGGGGAGCAGAACAGGCAGATCACTGCTGAAGGGAGCAGTGGGCGAGGCAGGAGAGGTCTGCTGCACCATGTGGGATTCTCCCTGGCCGGGCGTTGAACTCGTGTCGCCGCTGCCGACAGCTCCACAGTGCAGCGATTAACCGCTGCGCCACCAGGGAGGCCCGACATATCTTTTAAATGTAAAGAGAAACTGAGGTCAGAAATGCAATCTAGTGGGTGGAGGTCAGCCAGTGTACATAAAACACTACCTAATTCTAATGATAGCTTACTCAGTATACTGGGAAGGAGAGTCAAAGGGAAAATACTAAACATACTTTCATAATTAAACATGTAGTGATAACTTCAATTTTTTGAAGAATAGTTCATTAATTAGGAAATATCTTTTGCTCATCTATTGGAGAAAAATGGAGTCCAGGAAAAGTTTAAATTGTAAAACATGAGATAGTAGATTGATATAAATTGAGAAACTTTTTTTAATATACCAAAACTAATCATTTTTTTAAAGATTTATTTATTGATGCATACAAGCTGTGGTGTCTGCCAAAGGTGGGCGGGCGGGGGGCGGGTGAGAGAATTCACCAGAGACAGAGTGGAGAGCAGACAGGAAGACTGACTGAAATACACTGCTGAGGGGAGCAGTGGGTGAGACAGGAGAAGTCTGCGCGCCATGTGGAACTCTCCCTGGTTCGGTATTGAACTTGTGCTGCAGTGGCTCTGGATAGCTTCATAGTGCTGCAACTTAATCCGTTGCGCCACCAGGGAGACCCTCAAATCTAATCATTTTATACTAAAAAGAAGGTAATATTGTATTCATATATATTTCATGTTAATCTTCTATATTTTTGTTTACCATTAATCTATATTATTATTTTCATAAGAGTTAATATATATATATTTTTTAAAAATCCTTTTCTTACGTTAGGTGGAATAGAATTGTACCTAACAAAAAGGCCAGGAACCAAAAACTTTTAATGAGTATGTTGAGAAAAAGGTGCCCTCATGCACTGTTGTTAGGAATGTAGCCTGGCCCGGGCCCTGTGGAAAACAGTATGGAGCTTCCTCAAAATATTAAAAATCGGTATACCATATGACCTGGTGATATTCTCCTTGGTATTTATCCAAGTTATCGGGATATATGCACTTCTGTGCTTATTAAAGCCCTATTTACAATATCCAAGTTACAGAAAAAACCTAAGTGCTCAACAACAGATGAACAGATAAAGATGTGGTATATACACACTGGACTACAATTTAGGACTAAATAGAGGTGAAAACTTACCATTTGTGACAACATGAATAAAAGTGCTGGAAGAGATTATGCTAAATTAAATAAATCAGAAGTAGAAAGACTAATTCCCTCATGTATGGAATATAGACAGACAAAATGAAGGATCGGACAAGACTAAATAAAAATAAATCCTAGAAAAAATGACTTCAGAATTGAGAGTGTTGAGGAAGAAGGGTGGAGATAGGAACAAGGACAGCTCGGGGCCCAGTAGTCTGTGCTGAAGGATTATAGGCCTTTTGGTGGTAGGTATTTTGTGCTGACATACTGCTAAAGAGATATGAAGCTATTCCCATTAAAACATTTACAGTGTTGTAAACCAATGATAACTTCATTTAAAAATTAAAAAATTAATTTACAATTTTGCATTGACTATCCAGAGAAATGCAATACATGATACATTGAAGGAATAGGGGTTTATTAATTTATTTTCCCAACAAACTAACCCATGTTTATAGATTATAAACCATAAAAATATAGCAGCATGTATTTCATTGTATCAACAACCAATGTATCCAAATTTACACCCACTTTTTTTTAACTATTATAAAATCACATACATTTAATATTTCATAAAAGTAAATATGATTGAGAAAAATGGTTTTATTATCAAGCATGACCATGTTTCTCTGATGCTTTAATATCCTTCTCAAGTCAATTTCAATGATCACATTTTATCTTTTTGTCTCAAACCCTCAAATTTGTATTCTTGATGCCCATACATACCTCTGTACTAGAAACACAGGTATACCGTTAGCATTGTTACTTGGTACTTTGCATCATGTCAGGTACTCTGAGAACAATTGCAAGTTAATATGATACATTAAACTTTACATTGTCCTTGTATTAGGACTTCCCATCACCTGAATCCTTAAACATGAAAGACAAAAAGCAGGTGGAGGGAAATAAAAGCAACTGTATTTCTGATGACCATCTGTATGTAGGATATGGCTTCAGAAAGTAGCAATGGTGGGCTTCCTATTTACAAACAAATAATTAAGAAGTTGACCTTCTCCATTCCATTTCCAACCTTTTCATCCCTACCACATGCACAAACGAATCATTACAAACCTCATCCTGGTGAAACAAATATCCATTATTACATGGAATGAAATAAAGCAGAAGGGTTCCTTCCTACAGGCAGGAGGTAGTGACTGATGCATAAGAGGGAATGTATTTATTTTCTCTCATATTTGATGTGATTCTGAATATTTTGTTCCCATTTATCTTTTAACTAAAATTCATGCTAATAGTTGATACTTTCGTAACTTGCTTTCTTATACTTTTTTCCTCTTCAAAACTTTAAGGAAAAATAAGACCCAATCTCAGTTATGAGACTGAATGAGGATAGACACCATAACAATCTCGACTACCAGAAATCCCATTCATGAGAGCTTTTGTTCCCTGGACTTTGACCCCAAAGTTAGCATTTTCCCTGTTACCTCGTCTGAAACAGGATCAGATTCACAGTAGCAAGCCATTTGATTCCTGGTCCTTTTTTGAATCTCTCCTTCCACTGACTTATCAAGAGCAGTATTCAGGTTTAGAGTCCTCAAAATTGAGTCTACTGGGATAGGTGTTCCTATAACAAAAGCAAAATCACAAGGCATTGTGAATTCTTCATGTAGGTATTTGAAAGAAATTGCTTTCTTTCTACATTCACTTTGTTATTCAAATAGTGTTTTGGACGTATATTTCTCCTCTCCTGTGGTTCAAATCTCTCCAGGTAAAAGCAAGAACAAACTTGTACCCTGAATTGCTCCGTTGTGATAAGGCAGACTCTCTATAATGGTGAATTTGTGTTTCTAAAATAGATACCAACATGTCTTTCTATGTCCTTCTATAGCATGTGTTTTTCCCCTCCAGTCTAAACCACGGCCATTCACCCACATTTAAAATTAAACCAAATGTAAAAAAAAAAATAAAAAAATGCTGTATTTTTATAGCAAACTATTTTTTTTTAATTATCTCTTCTGCCTTTGAGAAAGATTTCTGTCTCAAATATTCTTATGAAAAATACAGCATCTTATGAGAGTCTCTTCTAACTCTGTTCTTTAGGATGGAGAAGTTACCAACCACAGTTTGGTGAAGATTTATAGGAGGTTGCTAATATCACTATCCTATAAAATTTGTATAACCCAGAAACACCCAAAATAAAATATATTCTATTAAGAAACTCATGTTTATCTCTTGAGTCAATTACTGTATGTCAGCATACATTATTTTCCTATAACTGTCCTTAAAATGGCACTTTTATTTGCTTACATCCAATGAAGATGAGGCTATCACTGATTTATCATTGAGTGAAACTCTACAGTGTACCGGTAATATGAAACAGTGGGGTAAGAAGGAAATAAAATTAAAATAAGCATATGTTTAACTTTAGTACAGAAAATCAATTAAACTATCAGTAAAATAAATGTCAGCATGATGGAAATAAAGGCATTTGTTCTCTTAAAAGTTCTCATCTTTTACACATCTCAACTAATACACAAAAATATTTACTAATTCACTATAAACTTTACCTATATTGCTGCTTAATTTGTATTACCCAGGTTCTTATAGGTAGCTTCCTATATCATTAATATAAAATTAGTTTTAGCTCTATGATATGGTCATCAATTCAAACCACAGATCTACTTCACAAGTCAAATTGGTTCCTTGTTATTCTATGTATGTCCAAATAGTATTTCTACCACCGCACTAACCTTCACCACATCTTGTCTGTCTATACTTTTGAACAGGTTGAATATTTTATTTGTGTATAGACAACAGTGGTATAGGCACTATATAAGGACAATTTCATTTATTTGTATCTAAGAAAGTAGTGACTATGATTAGTTATTAATATTAGATAGCAAAAATGAAGAGGGAATTTAACTTGATATGAAAGCAAGCTTTCTATGAAGTAGAAAGGAAATAAAAAGTTTAAAATATAACCGATATCATTTGAATTTTTAAAATTGAATTAAAGAGTACTTTTATAGCAAGTTCCCATGAATTTGCTATACCCCTCTATGAATAAAAGTGTAACTAAAGTCAACCATACTGAAAACTAATGAGAATGTAACCACTTAAAAAACATAACAAAACATTTAAAAGAGAGAACAATTCAGACACAAGTAAATAGAAAAGCAAGAAATTAATAGTTTTAATAATGAAAGGGAGGACTAACAAAAGAGAAAGTAAATTACAAGTCAAATAAATTAAATTTTAAATAACTTTAGAAAAAAAAGCTAAATTCTAATTCTGTTGTGGGCAACTCATTGACCTGTAAAACATGTACTTAAAGAATATTTAGCCATTATGATACTTAATATTTTTGATAAACAATGTGGGGAAATTGTTGCTGCTTTTGGTCAACTTCTAATTGGGTAGAAATAAATTTCTCGCTGAAATGTAAGTTCTAAATAAAACAGACTTTTGCTCAAATTGTTACTATAATCAAAGTTTTTCAATAGGTTTTACCATATTTTAGGCTCTGACACATAATTTTATAATTAACGTTGAATGATATTGTGACAAAATAACTCACTGAAATACCCATTTATGCTTTTTTTTTAAATTGGTTTACACCGCTGTATGCAAATAAAAATATAGAATCCCAACTCTTTATGTGATACTACCACACTGCATATACCTAAGCACCCATAGAGTTACACCATAGTACATTGGGGCCCCTCCCCTTTTCTTCTCTGTCCTCCCAACCTCTCTCTTATCCTCATTTGTACCATCAGGTTTCTAGGGTTTGTTTTTGGTTTGATGTTGTCAAACTCTTTCGTTTCTCTATATTCCAGGTATGAGCAAAACCATCTATTATTTCACTTATCTGGCTTATTTCACTTAGCATAATCCCTCAATTCTGTGTGTGTGTGTGTGTGTGTGTGTGTGTGTGTTGTGTGTTTATAATCTCATGTCTTCCTAATTTACTCATCTACTTATCTGTCCTTTGGCACATTACTTCCATGACTTAATTATTGTACATAGAATTGCAATGAACATAGGACAGGAGTGCATATATTCCTTTGAATCGGTGTCTGAATTCTTTGAAGTAGAATTGTTGGATCATAAGGTAGATCTATTTTTAGTATTTTGAGAAATTTCCATGTTGCTTTCCATAGGAGCTAAATCAGTATGCATTCCCACCAATGTTTTCTCCACATCTTCTCCAACATTTGCAATTCCTGGTCTTTTGGATATTGGCCATTGTCACTGGTGTAAGGCGGTGCTTTGTTGTGGTTTTGACTTGCATTTCCCTGGTGATAAGTGATGATGAACATTTTTTTTCATGTGCTTGTTGGCCATCTAAGTGAACTTTGTAGGAGAAGTTCCTATGACCATATATTGACTTTTGTTCCTATTTATTGCATTGTATGAATTCTTTTAGATCCTGGATATTAGCCTCTCACCATATGTACAATGTACAAGTATTTTCTCTCATTTAATATGGTGTCTTTGTTTTAATGATAGCTACTTTCACTATGCAGAAGCGTTTTAGTTTGAAGTAATCCCATTCATTCATTTTTGCTTTTGTTTCCTTTGCCATAGGAGTTGAGTCTCCAGAGAAATCAGTAAAGCCAATGTCCTGAAAAATTTTGCCTATTTCTATGTATTTCCCTCTTATTATTGTTTTCCCATGTCTCATAGGTCCTGGTAGTTTGAATCTTCATCAATAATCTATTGACATATCCATTTTTGTTTTAGTTTCACTGTTTCAGGTAATTATAAGGGAAGTGTTAATTGAAGTAAAATTTGTATTAGACCCTTTATCCACTCCTGCCTCCATTCAGAGTGAAAATGTGCTTCTATGCATGATTACTTGAACATCTCTTGTCCACAGAGTGTAACTAAATTAAGATGGTGAAGTGCTATTATCACTTAATATTTTATATTTGTGTGTGTGTCATGATTGATACCTGTCTCTACTGTTAGAGAACAAGTTTTATGAAGACATAAAGGCAGCTTCTCTTTTCACATTCTTGAAGGCCATAGGAACCTAATAATAAAAGTTGAATGAGTGAATGTGTACCCTGATGTATATTCAAGACTTTCAAATGTAATATATGGGGGAAAAAATCAAATATTTTGTAGAGAAACCTATGATGTGTAGATAGACTAAGTATTATTCTTAGATCAAAAATTCAGATAAAGCATTTAAGATAAAAAAAGGTCCAAGAAATAACTTTCATGGAAAATACAGAATAAGTAAAGGTCATACTGCTAATGTTCAGAAAGGTCCCTCTAACGAGGCAATTAGATATGTGACTTATCTTCTCTATCCCTTGGTAGTGAAGCTTTTTTTTTTTTTTTGACGGCCCATGACTCAAAGCACTAGAAGAGAGTTGTTCTTGTTTTAACCAGTGAGAGTAGGATATAGTTTATTCCATGCTAAACATCAAAAAATAACATCTAGACCTTATCTGTTAATACTGCACAGTAGGGCCTCCCTGGTGGCGCAGCGATTGAGCGCTGTGCTGCAGCGCTGGATGCGAGTTCGATGCCCAGCCAGGGAGAATCCCACATGGTGCAGCAGACCTCTCCTGCCTCGCCCGCTGCTCCCCTCAGCAGTGTACTTCTGATCTGACTGTTCTGCTCCCCACTCTGTCTCTGGTGAACCCTCTCGCCACCCCACACTTCTGGCCTGTAACCCCAGGTTGTATGTATAAATAAATAAATCTTTAAAAAAAAACTGCACAGTAACCCAGTGAATTGCAGAGTATTAAGAAACCTCAGCAAATGGACTCTAATGGGGGATCAAGGAAATTACTCAAACCTTTTAAGAATGCCTCCTCTGCCCCTTAAACAAAGAATCCTTTTGTTATCTTTTTCAGCCAAATATAAAAGACCTGTAATCACAAGAAGCAAAGGTTATGAACCAAAATGTTGATTAGTACTGCTAGTTTTGAAAGACCATAGCTTTGACTATGTTATTGTACTTTTCTGTATTGTACTGTATTGTTACTGTATTGTACTGTATTGTTATTGTACTTTTCTGTATTGTACTTTTCTGTACTGATACCTAACCAGCAATGGGAGTTATTTATAACAACAACAACCACAAAAGTATTGGTAATTTAATAGGCCTATAGTTGGTCATATAATGTAAGTTTATTTTTTTCAGGAGTTAAAGAGAATGAACACTTTCTCACTAGTTGGCTAACTATATTGTTTTATATAATATGTTAGAACAATTTTTTATCCCAAGTCTATGCAAATATGAGGATTTTATTTGTTTGTGTATAAATCTCTGATGTTTCAAATTCCTGAATCCAAAAATGGAAAAAAAAAAGGTATTCTAAAAATCCATGGTTCTGAAATGTAAATAAAGTTGTATCCATGTATATATGTATATGTATATACATACATATATATACATAGAGAGAGAGAGAGAGAGTGTTACAGTGTTGAGCACAGGGTCAGGCACTTAAAAAGTGATCAAGAAATAATAGTAGTAGTAACAGTAGTAAGTGATTCATCATCTATTATAAAGCTTTTTATTATATATATTTTTATATGAATCTATTTTCAATTTCAGTGCAGACTATTGTGTACCTTTTACTTTTATTTTGCCTGTGTTTCATTTATGGATGTTTGCCTGAATGGCATAGTTGATTTTTTTCTCCTGTCTTTGATACTTGAAACCTGAGATAGCTGTTGCTTTTCTTTACTTTTTACCCTTTACATTATAGTCTTTATTGTGAAGGAACTTTGACCTTTAGTTGAGAAAAGGTGGATGGGGTTAGAAAATACAGGATTGTTTAAAAGCAGGTTTTCCCTGCTATGCCAGAGGGGGCCTTGAGTAAGTTCTTCTTGTTCAATGTCATTTTGATGAGGACAAAAAAAAAAAAAAAAATCCAGTCCACTGCTAAGAAAAACAACATTATTCAGGAATCTACTTTCTTTATATGTCCTTTCACTTAAAGTCATAGTTCTCAAGAATATATTTACAAAGTTAAGTGAGAACGTAATGTGTTTTTTTCCATAATAAGAAGAATACTCAGGATAGTTGAGAAACTACATTGGGTTATCAAAATCCATTAAATGTTTGGAAATAAAGCAAAGAAGCAAGACATGCTATCCAGCCAGTGTCAAAAATTAATTAAGCAAGTATTTATTGACTTCTTGTTCTGTTTTCAATGTCTGTGTTTACTATGGACACAGACAATTTTGACAAAGGTCCTGGATACTGGATTTTATAGAAGAAAAGATGTGTGCTGGTTATTCTCCATCTGCCTCTCCAGATTTGTGCTGCCCATTTGGCATACAGCTCTTAAGCTTCAGGAAGCTGATTTTCAGACATCAATTAATGGATTCCCTGGTCCTCCTGCTCCTTGTGGCATTGAGTCAGTTATATGTTCTCTGCTAAGAGAAGGGGGCCAAATTCAGTGTGTCTTCTCCCATAGTTTCTTCTCTAACAAGCTGCTATGAAGTTCTACCATGTTCTCCACCCAAGGCCACACCCTCTCTTCTGATTCCACTCATAACTCCCTAGCCTACCTCTTTGGCCTCATATTAAAAACTTTCCCAACTGTTGATGGCGCCAGTGTGTTTCACTGTTCTTTGTTAATTTCTTTTAAACCTGACCCCCCAAGGTAAACCCCTTTGCTCAATACACTTAATAAAGAAAGAGAATGAAGCTGTGGAAAACAGAAGGGAAGAATTTACAACTCAAATAAACCCAGTTAAACTGCAATACCCTGATCAGATGCTGTTTGCAAAGATGGATTTTTGGCACAACCACTAGGAATGATGTCAGCAGACTGTGGTCACCTTTTGGCCCTTCTAGCATTTGTCTTAATTGCAGTATGCCTCTTTGGCAGAGAAATGCTTCTTCTTCTTTGGAAATACAGAGTTCTTCCCATGTTGGCCCAGCTCAGGACAGATCTGAAAAAAACATTCTGACTATAGAATTTTCCATGGAGATAGAAAAAAACTGTGATACCTGGATTGGAACTGAACTTCCTTTGTCTATCTGTACTTCTTTCCTTTCTCTCCTTCCAGTGTCCATCTCACATGCCCTCCGGAAAAATGTGCAGCATACCAATTCTGTCACAGAATGTGCATTAATATTCAACTCTTCACTTTGCTTTTCTTTCCTGTATATGATACTTTTAATGAAGAGAATCATAAATTGGATTTCAAAATATTTTGTTCAGCAGTAAAGGTAACTTAGAGGAAAATTAGTAGTGATAGCATAGGCAAAATAAGCATTTAAATATAAAATAGCATAGAATTTGTGCCATTATTATATCTTTTTTATTATGACAGTTTACCTTATATTTTGCCCCTGGAAAATATATAGAAGATTTTATGGAGAAGTGTTGTGGGTGCCACGTGGTGACATACCTTTTTTAAATATGTACACGCACACATGCGCACACACACCCACACCCTCCCCCCCACACACACCTCTACAGAAACTGAAAAGTGCATCTATCAAAAAGAAATCAACTAACTAAATGCACTGAAGTTTGACCCATGTATAGGAAACTATCTAGTTGAGGTGACAATCAACTTGATGTTCTCTGACATTTTTATTTTGGTTCCCTCTCTTTGAAATGGTGTCCTATTTTTCAGTTTTTAAGATGCAGAGAAATTTATTTTATCACTTCTCACAGTTAAGGGAGAAAGTGAATCAGATATATGCATCTTAGATAATTTGATTATTTCTTATATTTTTTAAATTTTTTTAGTCTATGGTTTCACACTTTCATCTTGAATAAAGTCACTTGCACAAATGTCTCTTTAATATACTTATATTGTCCATAGGTTTATTATAATATAACCTTCCATTCTTACTGTGTTCCTTAAGCAAAACTATGCTAAACAGAAAACTTGGAAAACAGTTTCTTTGCAAGACCCCAAATCATGAAACTTCCCCTTTGTTTGATGGATTATTTTAGCTCAGCTATAACTAAAGCCATTGGAAGAGTTTTATAGCTTGCTCATTGGATCCTTTCCTATACTTCTCAGACTTCTTGCAAAATGAGGAAAGAAATTCAAATGCCTACCTTTAAAGTTAATGTTAGTCAGGAATTTGATTATTTAAAGAGAAATACATTCTAATTGATACAAATGATAATCTCATCTACCTTTCAGTGTGTTTATTTAAGAAAAATATAGAAATTAATCAAAGAATATATTCTTTGGTGATAATTCCTATAGAAGTACTGGGGAGCGTGTCTTTATTCCTTTTCATGGTAGAGGTGATACATTCGCATTCCCCCAGAATGAAATGAAGAAGACTCAAGGTGAAGCTATCTGGGAAGATGAATGACTCTCAAAAGAAAATCTTAGTCCACATGCAGATACTCAAGGCTGCCTCCTAAGCTCAGATATGGAGTGCCAGCATTATAAAGGAACATGTCCTTTAGCTTTTTATAGTTCTTGGAACAGAGACTCTCTTCTCTCTTACAAAAGTGTAAAGGTTATAGGTGAAAGGGAATAGCTGGTAATGATGTAAGCACAAGAGAGAAATCAGCAGTTTTCAAGCTGTATTTCTCTGACTATAAGGCAAGAATATGATTGAGGCATTGTCGAATGGTATCTGGGCTTAAATGTCTTGAAAGTACTTCCTCAAGAGACCTGGAGTAGAGAATGACTAATGTGCACTGTCAGGGGAAGGAGCCAAGCGTTGTGACAAGAATTCAGCCTGTGTTTGCACAGCATATATCAGGAAATAAAGAAAACTTGAGGGAAATAGAGTGTGTCATAGAACCCAAAATTCAACCCATGAAAGAACTGACATTTGGAAGCTAGACATGGCAAAAGGTCATTCAACAGCCAAAGAATAACCAAAAAGAATGTTAAGGAAAAAGGACTTTACCCCCCCCCTTTTTTTTTCTCACTCTATCTTATTCACCATCATGAACCCCACTGATCCTGAGAAACAAAAAAAAAAAAAAAGGTGGTGAGTGAGTGGAAATTGAAGAAAAAGAAATAGACCTTGTTTGTTTTTACTTCATAGGTACTCACACTTAACAGATTCAGTTCGGCCTAATCTGGGATTGTGGGACTTTTGAACTGTATTTGAACATAAAGTTTTAATTAGTCTAGACAATTAAGTATGTGAAAATGTCAAAAATATAGGCTATCAACTAAAATGCCTTTCAAGTTTGTAAAAAGATTATCTGAGGGACTTTTCTGAAAACATGGGGAGGAAGAGAGGACATTTTCTTATTTTCAGTTTATCCAATTCATTGCTTTCAGTGGATAGTTACCTTGAAACAGCAAATATGATTACCCATGCAACCTTGTGAATTACAGCCCATTAAAGCCACATGCAACCTTTCATGCCTTTCACATGGGGACTTTGTTATTACTGTGTAAAGAGTTAGAATTAAAGAAGATAAAAGTATTTACTTTATGAATGGTTGACATTTTCCTGGTTGTCTCATAATGAGTGTTACTTTTCTTTCATTGTTTGAAATTGAGTGGAGTAGTGAGTGAATGAAGGAGTAAAATGTTTTTGTAAATAGTGGAAAATCATCTTGTGAAAAGTAGATTTCTACTTGCAATACTATATGAAGGCATTTGTATGTATAACTCTGAGATCGCAGTTTTAAATCACAACTAAGAAAAATGATTGAAGAGAAAAATAATTTTATTAACACATATAATTGGAAAGCTCATGGGATCATCTTTGCCTCAGACATACCTGAACCCAGATGTTCAAATAATGACAGAAATCTGTTCTCTCTGACCCTTTTATCTGAAGGAGAGAAATATAATCGTTATTATTCATGACAAAACTATAGTGAGTTCATCAATATGGAAAATATCACAAGCTAGCAATTTGGAGAACATAGACATAGGCTTTATTTTTCTCAATTTTTATTGTTTTACTATTCTTCACTCTACACACACAAAAAAAAATGTGTTTATCTACATCTGATATACATAGATATGTATTCATCCTAACAATTGATGAATGTAAAAGTATTTAAAAAATAAATTTTGGATCTGGTTGCTGGATAATGGGACATGTACACACTAAATTCTACTATGTGTTCTAAAATGGTTCCTATAAATGCTGCATCTAGTTATACTTCCATCAGCAATTCTTGGTATTTTCTGGATCACCTTATATTCAAGCTTTTCTTTTTTTCCATTCTTATGTACAGAAATATATTTCACTGGTTAAGATGACTAATGTCTTTGAGACTATCATTTTGCTTCAATGAATCCTTTATGTGTATGCCTCCACTCATTCTCTACTGATTTCTTATTCATTTCCTATTGATTCTTAGGAATTCATTGTCTATTCCAGTTAGTAATTTCTAGTGTATCTTGGGAATAGGAAACTCTCCCATGTTTGCCTTCTTTATTCCTGGTGTTCTTCATTGAATACAATTCCTAGTGCTGTTAGTATAGTATCCACCAGTTTTTGTTGCCATACTTTGAATTCAGTTAGGCCCATTACCATTTATAATAGTTCTCTCTTCTTTATGAATTGATTGACTTATACAACATTCCATTTTACCTCTGGTAGTCTTACTTGCCTTAAGGTCTATTTTAGCTGATAACATTTTTTTTATATGATGGTGTTTGCTTATTATAACTCTTCTCATCCATCAACTGTCAACCTCTTGTTACCTTTATAAAGTGGATCGCTTATAGAAAATACATAACTTTAATAACTTTTTTATTCAGACTAACATCATCAACCTTTTATTAGAATGTTTAGTAGAGTCCATTTTTATGTAATTAAACTATTGATATAGTAATGTTCAAGTTCATGAACTTGTTGTTTGTTGTATGTATCTCTTTTCTAATCTTATTCTTTTTCTTTTCCTGGACTCATTTTATTTGATTACTTTAGAATTTCCTTCATTTGACCTCTTGGATTGTGTTCTGCAATTTCTTATTTTTATATTTTTGTACTGATATTGGTATTGTAATATTTACCATTAATTATTAGTACCTTTAAGTGATATCATAACCCTTAATACATAACTAATAGTCATTATATTATTGTCATGTTATAATACTTAGTTGACCATGTATTTTATCAATACCATAGCATAGAATATATAACTATTTGTATATCATTCATTTACTCATTACTGAATCTAACAAGTGGCCAAAAGGAAAAATGATTATATTTATGCATGTGTTATCATTTTTATCACAATTATCTCTTTCTAGATCCTAGTTTACATCTAGTGCAATTTTATCATAATCTATGGTATAACAAAGTAAAGAACAAAAAAACATTTACTCCTGAAGAAAAACATTTGGCTAGAGATTTTTGTGAAGGTAGGGATCTGGACTTAAGGGCACATCAAAATATACCAACTAAAAATTATAGCACAATGCCTTCCTTGATCTTAGCAGCAGCCTGCAGAGATCATGTACGTCTTTGACACTTAGACTGTGATTTTCAGACCAGTGGCGTCGGTATCACCTACAAACTCGTTAGAAATATGGAACCCTGGGCCCCACCTTGACCCACCTGACCTACTGGAGCAGAACCTATATTTTAACAAGATCCCAGATGATTCTGCTGCACTACAGAGTCTGGGTGATTCTGCTTAAGGCTCTCTATAATATGTAGCAAGAAAACCACTTCAAAGAATAATAAACCATGATGTATGGAAGTAGTTCTGTTGAATATTAACCACTATTAATAAATATCAGTATACAATTTTTTTACCATTATTAAATCACAATATATGTTGCAAGTTTTCTTAAAAAAAAAAACAGACTATTTCATCAAGCATCCACTTAGGAGCAGTGCTGGAGAGTATATGATTAAAAAAAAAAAACTCATATGTAAAGATGTATCCCAAATTCTGAATACAAAGGACGTTCTCAATAATTATTTTTGAAAAAATGAGTGAATGAGCAAATGGTTTAGTAAAGAGCCATGAAAATGAATCCACATGAAAACACTTTATAAATCCCACACTTCCTTGTTAAATAAATAAATGCCTATGTTACTGTAAAAGTATATGCGTTTTATTTCTGTAAGCTATATGGAAACAAATGGATCCTCAGCTTAGGGTTTAATCAAGCTGCAACTAGTAATAACTTACAGGGGTGCAATCTCTTAGAATGCTCAGAGCCCTCTTCCCAATGTACTTGTTGGAACATTTCGGTTTCTTGTGGTTGTCAGACTGAAGTCCCTGATTTCTTGCTTGCCATTTCCCACTCCTCCTGGTTCCTAACCACAGTCTGCCTTTGCTTTAATCCTTTCCACAGCATGCACGTTTGCTTCCTCAAAGTCATTAAAAAGAGACGTTCTCCAGTTTGCTGTGATGGAGTCCTATGTAATACAAAACAATCACTGCTGTGATCCTTCTAGAATTTTAACTGTGTAATATTCTCATTAAGGAAACCACTACCCAGTCAAAGTCAAAAGTTTCATACACATTCAAGGAAAAGGGACTACAGTGCATGTACATCAGAGGAAATTCAGGGGGCATCTTCGAATTCTGTCCACCACAGTGCTCACAATAAAGGGACATTAAAAAGTAAAACCAGAGATTCCCATGGGCTCCACAGAACTGATTCAGAATCCCTAAAATGATATGCCTAAATTGAATTTGCTGATTCCAGGAATGATATATTCTCATCACAAAAATGAAATTTGCTGCATTGAATAATTCAGTTTTTTTACAAATATTTATTTCCACTAGTAAATATTCATTGTTTTAAATATACATTCAGGTGTTTTTGAATTTTTTTGCTAATACATTTATGTGCATCATGTACCTAAAATCAAATACTGTTACTTCTCTAAACTGTACCTTTTATTGAGCTAAAAATAATACAAAATGCTGGTGACAGGATGATTGCTAATATGATCCGTAATATTCTAGTGTAACTTAGATTTTTAGAGTTATACTCTTACAAATACCAACAAAAGTGATAATTAGGAAACAGTGACATTTTGTAAAAATCAAATTTAACTGGAAAAGCTATATATTTACTATCGGGATAGGTTATATTTTAAAGGTAATTCTTTGTTAGAATATTATGATACAGATTATACAAGAATGACACTTCAAAATAATACCCCTGACCTTCCCTCAAAAAGGGAAGAACATGAAAATGCAATATATTTTCTTTGATTATTACCTTTCAAGCATACAATAACATCATGTCAAGCTGTTCTGAGCTAGTGCAGACTGAGGAAAAAAATGACAGAATTATACATGACTACTAAAATATACATTTTATAAAAATTAACCTTGAGGTAAGTATAAAAATTAAAATAGTCCTCTAAAGATAATACATTGGGCTTTTTTCTATCTTGTTTCTTACAAACGGATTTTTCTGGGCAGTACTAGTAATAAATAAATTATTGTCATTAAAACTACATGGACCTGGATTGAGAATGTGTCTCTGTGGTAGCCTTAGAACCAAACTTTTAACAACTTCATTTTTCTTTATTGTGTCAAAGCCTAAAAGGGCAAAAAAAAAACCGTAATTTCTATAACATCATTGTGCATAGTCAAGTTGGTGACAAATTTTGTTTCCTTTTAAAAAAGCCTCATGACGGTTTTATCCCATAGTGTGTACAATATATTAATTTGACCCTTTTTATTTATAATACAGGTTTTTTTCCCACAAAGTAAAGACAATGGTATATCTTAGTGTCTTGAATATCCTACCTCAGTGTCTACGATCTCACAATATAGCATGTGATTCAGCAGAAATATCTTCTTCCTCCATAACAATTCTTAAGCAAAGGCAGAAATTTTAGGCATAGGACTTAGTCTTGTAGCCCCTCTGCAATGTAGTGTCAAAATAATGTGATTTGCATCTCAATCGCATATGTAAGAAGTTGGAATGTAATTGATTTTTTCCTCATCTGAGGAATATATTGATTTTAATAACAAAAGTTAATGCAACCCACATAGTTTCATATTATTTATTAATACCCCAAAACAAATTTCCTATGCTAAATTCAATATTTAATATGTCAACTGACTAATGATTTTTCTGAGCTAACCACCATTCCTCTCTGATGGAACTGGCCAGGCTTTTACTAGACCTGGCAGGCAGGGATAAAGCAGAAAGGTATTCAGTATATATCACTGTGTGTAAAGACTAGATTCTCCTTCTCTTCTCTGAAATGGCCCACCAAGGAAATTCAGTATCATGAACATTAGTACATGGAAATTTTTACCCCACTCTTTCTACTTTACTGGTGTCAGTACAGATTTTGCAAGTAAAACAAATGGAGTCAGGATAGGCAAGAATGGAATGGCGTAAGCTGCATATGTCATGAGCTATGGGCAGTAGTTTATGTGGACAGAAAAGCTGGCTGGGAGCATGGTGTACTAATTGTAGTCCCTCTAGACTGGCAATAACCCATATGCTGTGGAAGGTTAGTCAGTCCCTCTATGGAAAGCAGATCATCCCAGGTTGATGGAGAAAAGAGTCTCTAAGAAACATATTGAGTATTCGAATCCAAAGTTTCATGTATGATTTCAGTAGCAGGGGTGCGGGGAGAAATGAAACAGAGAAATAAACATTTTTTTCACAACCAATCCAATGACTTTTAGGACAAGACATTTGGAATCATCAAATTGTGTGACTCAGAATAGAAATTTAAACACCATTGATTCCCATGAAAGTTAGATATTCCAAGGGGACAAGAAAGTATTTGGAAATTCATATATTGGGCATGTTTTCATTTTTCTGGAAACTATATGGGAAGAAAAGCTGGAACTCCTAGTAAAGTTGACTCGTAGCTAGAAACATGAAAATTTCAACTGCCCCAAGTTTTCCTTTTCTTGAGAAAAGAACAAGTTTTGAAAGAATCCATCATTATAGCAGCCAAATTCAAGTGTAATTATCAGTTTCTGGAACTTGGCCTCCTACCCTCTTATAAAGCTTTCAAACACATATTTAGAAAATATGATATCTGTGGATTTAAAGGAGTGAATGAAGTGAATGAAACTGTTCTGCATTCTTTGAAAAAACTTTTTCCAGCAACTCTGAAACATTATTTTAAGCTGTCTCAGTGATGGAATGTAAATAAACGATTTGAATATAGATTTTATTTTCTACGAGACATTGTATTATATGCTATATATACATTAGTGCATTTCATTTTTTTCCCTAAAATATTAGCCTTTTTAAAAGAAGAGCAGGATATCCCATATGCTAAGGAAATCTGTCCCAAGTGACTATAACATCAACAAAATATAAAAAATGACAATACTACAACATAATATCCTATATAAAATTATCAGTGCCACTTAAACTTATTAACACCCAAATCTTCAAGTAAATTAACATTATAATAGGGTTAATAACAGTTGTATTGAGGTTTCCCAATATGTTCACATACTTCCTGAATCACCACTCTATAGCCATAAGATTAATATTTCCCAAATTCCTTTAATTTTTAGGACCATCCTAAAGTGTCAGTATGATTATCCATTTCTAGCCTGTGAAAGAAAAGACTTAAGAAAGCAAGTTATTTCCCAGAATTTACATACTAGTGCTTATGAAAGCCATGATTTGAAATGAAATCTGTTCACTCTGATCCCATAGTCTTCTCACCATACCTCTTAGCATTTGAGAAGGAAGCTTGACTTTAGAAATAATAACATCACACACATAGAAATACATAAATAGAGGGGAAGATATAGCTGACAGTAACGTTTAATATAATAGACCATAAAGGCCAAGTTTGCATTTATTGCTCAATAATCAGTAAATAATTCTAAGAAAATATCCCTTTAGTGTCTCCATTATGTACAATATGCTAGTAGGAGCCAGAGGAGTAAGAAAAAAAATTAAAGAAATAATCTCATGATAAAAATTATAAATGCCCAAGTATAGGGTAAAGAATTAATGGTATAATAAAATTAATGGAATAGTAAAATTCCACTTTTATAAGTGGGTGAAATTCCATGTGTTATTTGTCCGGTTATCTGTCATTGTCTTAACTTGCCAGCATTGTGAGCTATTGTGATACATTATTAAATCGTGTTTCCCTTCCCTTTATCTATTTTCTTAAAATGAAGTGTAACTTTATAATCTCTGCCTTTAATGATGGACTCTTTCATGCTCTTTGAATATAGATGGCTTTAAAACTTGGCTTTGGCCAATATGACAGTAGCAACTATGAAGCAAGCGTGCACTTGAAAATTGCTTGTGCGTTAGGCTTGTTGTCTGATTGTGAAACTCCGATGCCATGTGAACAAGCCCAGACAGGCCAGCTGGAGAATAGTACATGAGAGGGAACTCATCAATCCCATCCCTCCACAACAAGACAGCAACCAGCCAGCCCTAGCTATTACCCTCTAGTTGACAGCAGATGTGTGAGTGATGAGGTCTGATAAGAAGAACTTCCCACCTGAGACCAGCCTAAATTGCTGACCTGCAAAATCATGAATGAAATAAATGGTTGTTGTCTTAAGCCTTACACTTGGAGGTAGCTTGTTGCACAGGACTAATACTGTTGACAAAGTAAGAGATGCAACCCTCTCAGCATGTAGGTATTGATAATGACAGAGAAGGCCAAAGAGGAACCAGAGGGGGGAATTCAAGGGTTATTTTTCATGTGATGATTGACAATAGAAGGAGATAAAAAGTTCAGCTAGATCTTCTCTGAAAAATTCTGTTATCCACATCAAATAGTAGGTTGGATCTTCAGAGAATCAGGTGGTAAGAGTGAAATAGAAGAGAGTAATAAACGTGTGAAATATACCTTGTGGAAAAAAGAGAGGTGATAAGAGACTCTTAAAAATGCTTAAAGTCCTACTCAATTTGGGAAAATCTGAAATTGTTAGGGGATTTGTTATAAATTAGCATGAGCCATCCTAGAAGTTATTGCACTTTCGAAGTCCCAGGAAAACTTAAAGGAAGACACATAGCATAGAGCTATAAAAATCTAGAGATTTTATTTTGGCAAATATTATACCCTCTAGCAATTGAATTCAATCAAACTCCAAGAACAAATTTGACTCAGAAAAAGAAAATTAAAATGATTTTATAAACCACAACCCAAGCTCCTATCAATTCTTTCCTAAGTACAGCCATCAAATCACCCACAAACAGGGGGAAATTTTGAGGGGATGTTATTATTTGAGATTCTTCATATGTTTCTAAATTTTTATACCCTGATAACTTTAATCTGTAATTTCCAGATAGGGAAAGATCAGACTTTATAGTCAAATAATATCATTCTTGTATAATGTTCTTGCAGATATTTTAAACAAGTATTTCAGAGCTTCAAACATACGTAGCTGATTCTATAAACCAAGCTGGATTATTTTAATGCATTTAAAGAAAAGATAAGCAATGGAAATGGAATATATTCAGTCAACATATAAGCCAAATCAGTTGAAAATTAAAGATAATTAGCTTAATGTGATGTTCAATATAAACATTACAAGAAATTGGAACTCAAAGTTACAATTACATCTTGGATAAAGAAAATAGAAATAATTTTCACTTTAAAAAATTTTTAGACAGTGGTGTGAGTAACATATCTGAAGAGATATGAACCTAAATAACTAAATCATATACAGTATTGTAATTTTACCTCAATAAAAAATGATATGATTTTAAAAATAAATTGGCTAAAATGAGAAGAAAAAATAATTTGTAGTAACAAATGCTCTGACATTCATTTCAATTGGGGTTTTCTTTCAAGTGATAGTTTTTTTTTTTTCTTTCTGATTGTTATGATTAAGGGTTTCTATATCATATCAGAATGAACTATCAACAAAGACATGAAGAAAACTTAGATGCATATTAATTGAAAGAACCATTCTGAAAAGGCATACTTTATGGCACCAACTCTATGGCATTCTGGAAGAGGGAAGTCTTTGGAGACAATAAAATGCCAATAGTCGCCAGGGGTGAGAGGAAGAGGGGTATATAGGCTGAGCTCAGAAGATTTTTAGGACAGTAAAAGTAATGCATTTGATATTTTACTGGTAAATATCTGTCATTATATATTTGCCCAAAACCATAGAATGTTCAGCACCAAGAGTGATTTTTAATGTAAATCATGGACTGTGAGTGGCAAAAGTGTGTGACTGTAGATTCATCCATTATAACATATGGGTCATTCTGGTGGAGAATTTGATAAAGAAGGGCTATTCATGTGCCAGGACACAGAGAATATAGGAAACCTCTGCTCAATTTTCCTGTGAACATCAAACAGCATTTTATTTTTAGCAATAAAGTGGGTAAAATTTTTCTATATATTTTTAGAGAAATAACAGAAACTATGTAACTTACAACTGGCAGTGACTTTAATGGATTTTAAAAATATTTAATAGTATTTCAATTTCTAAATAGTTATTATTTTTCTCATTTACACATAGGAATACTACTACTGTAAATGAAGCATGAAGTAGACATTCAATATTAAGTAATAGACATCATCATCATACTTTAGTAGTAATAATGCAATTTGGTCTTGAGAAATTACATATAAGGGAAAAACTGCCTGTCATACTGGTAAACATATATTTTCTAGACAGACTAGCATACATACATATGCCTTGAGATTCTATTTTGAAAGCCTACAGAACTGATGGAAGCATGTTGCATAATAATCTTTTTTAAAAAAGATTTATTTATGCATACAAGAACTGGGGTGTAGGCCAGAGATGTGGGGTGGTGAGAGGATTCACCAGAGACAGAGTAGGGGGCAGAACAGGCGGATTGACTGAAATACACTGCTGAGGGGAGCAGCTGACGAGGCAGGAGAGGTCCCCTGCCTGGCATCGAACTCGCCCCACTGCGAGCGCTGCACTGAACCCACTGTGCCAACAGGGAGGCCCCATGTTGTATAATAATCTTAGTGGGAACATAAACCCAGGAATTGATTCTATGGTTAATGTGACAGTATAATCTAAGAGGTTTTCCCAAATGATTGAATGTGAAAATAAAGGAAGGCATAATAGACAATATTTGCACTGGGAATTTGATAATATTATATTGCCAGAAATTGAAATAAAAAATTCACGAGCTGGAATGAATTTGATAGGACATAGAAAATGATAGATTGATTTTGAAGGTTTTTTAATTTAAAATTTTCATTTTAATAAGCTAGGTAAATATGCCTGCCATCGTATTGTTAAAACTTTTAGCTTTTGAATTGGTATACCTGTTGTCAATATAATTATAAGCACGGCCTCCCTGGTGGTGCAGGGGTTAAAGTCTCAGTGCTATCAAGCTGTAGTCAGCCACTGCAGCATGAGTTGGATCCCCACCAAGAGATAACCTACATGGCACAGCAGACCTCTCCTGTCTCACCTGCTGCTCCGCTCAACAGTGTATTTCAGAAGATCTGTCTGTTCTGCTCTCCAGTCTGTTTCTGGTGAATCTTCTCACCCTTCGAACCTCTGACCTACACCCCAGTTCTTGTATGCATAAATTAAAAGAAACTTTAAAAAAAGTAATCTCCAAAGACATAAAAAGGGAAAAAAATAATTTGAACACATATCCCCCCCTTGGGGGAAAAGTATATAAATTATACAAGACTTTAAAATAATCTGCTCATATGAGATTTTTCACTCCCAAGTAATGAAATGTTCTTACAGTGACTTCATAGTCCAACAATCTGGCATATTCTTAACTATTTGGAAATTAAATCAGAGTGTAAAATTTTGGCATGCCTAAAGGTATTTAGAAATGGTATCACAGCCTGTAAGTCTGGCTAGTCATAGGTTATTGGAAACCATATCATAGCTGGGAAGTATGGCCTCCTCCTGTATATTTAGAAATTAAATCAGAGCATAACAACTTGGCATATCCAAAATCATCTAGGAAAGTTAACATAATATAGTGATTTGGAACAACTTAAAGAGTCTGGAATGCCATCTCAGTCTAAAGCTTGATACTGCACCAGAATCACAAGTTTCAAAATATGTTTCGTGATAACTTATAAATGCCCTTGCCATTTTCAGAGTCTAAAATTCTAGATAAATTCATATTTTACATAATCTTTGGAAATCATGATTGCTTAATTTATCTCTCCAAGTGGGATACTTTTGAAATGGAAAGGGGCAGTATCTTCCTGAGAATGCAGGCAAAAATTGGGAATCAGGACCTCCCTGAACACGGTTAAGCGTTGCGCTGTGGAACTGTCAGCAGCGGCGGGGATGCAAGTTCCATGTCCGGCGTGGGGGATTCCCACATGGCGCGGCAGACCTCTCCTGCCTTGCCCGCTGCTCCCCTCAGCAGCGTATTTCCCTCGATCTGCCTGTGCTGCTTCCCACTCTGCCTCTGGTGAACCCGCTCACCGCCCCATGCCTCTTGCCTGTACCCCAGCTTGTATGCACAAATAAATAAATCTTTTAAAAAAATTGGGAATCATCTGAGCAAGCTTTCTGGCATACTAAACTGCGTTTAACTTATAGGCATGTATTAGGGCAACAACAAAAGAGAAATCCAACTTTAAAATAATTAGCTTAAACATAAAGAAGGAAAATGGAGCCACTTATTAGCTGACAACATCAGCCACCCCTCTCACCCATCCTGTGACCAAAAAAAAAAAGAGCAGGGGGTAGAGGTAGGCCTCCTGTCTAGTACTAATTTACATCCAGGTATGCAGCGTCTGCTTGTTTACCTGACTACATCCATCCATCCATGAAAACTATCAGCTCTACAATTTGGTTTGGATTCACATCATTAGAGTTCACAAAATTGAGAAGGAACAAGAGGATACAGATCTAATTATTACAGTGAAAATTTCCTTTTGTTCTAATCATGGTTGGAAGATGGTTAACTATTTTGATTCTCTTGGCTTCGTGCCCATTCTTGTAGCAGCAAGCACAGTATATTATAGAAGGTTACATGGTGTTGGCAAGAAGTAAAAAACAAAAGAACAGCAATTAAAGGTGTTTTTTTTTTAATAAAATACTTTTTTTAAATAACATGTAATATATTCAGTATAACATGTTTTGAGTATCAGTGCTTCCTGATTCAGGAATAATTTTAGTCTTCCTGACATAATATTAAGAAATAGGTGTTTTAATTTTCAAAATAATAGCTAATTATTATCTCAGTTATTCAAAATATGACTTTTTAAATATTTGTTAAAAAATTATTTAAGTTGTTTAAGGACTATTTGAAATAATTTTTTTTTATTTTTCTTTAAGATTTATTTATGCATACAAGCTGGGATACAAGCTAGAGACGTGGGGCGGTGAGAGGGTTCACCAGAGACAGAGTGGGGAACAGAACAGGCAGATTGAAGTACACTGCTGAGGGAAGCAGCGGGCAACGCAGGAGAGGTCTGCTGCCCTGTGGGAATCTCCCTGGCTAGGTGTCGAACTGGTGTCGCAGCAGCCGACAGCTCAACAGTGCAGCACTTAACTGCTATGCCACCAGGGAGCCCTGAATGAAATTTTTATGTTTCTACTCTTTTCA
This sequence comes from Scalopus aquaticus, assembly GCA_004024925.1. Classification (NCBI taxonomy): domain Eukaryota; kingdom Metazoa; phylum Chordata; class Mammalia; order Eulipotyphla; family Talpidae; genus Scalopus; species Scalopus aquaticus. Next base: position 11,664 of record PVIJ01007340.1, on the reverse strand, counting down.
CCTTTTATTTTGAGATAATTCTATATCAAAACAGATTGCAAAAATAACAGATTTCTGTAAGTCCTTCACTCAGATTACTCTTGAGTTTCCATGTCCTCTTAGTCTCCTCCAATATGTGACAAATCCTGTCTTTTTTTAACTTGTTTATTTTTCTCAAAACATTGCTGTATTTGGAAAGTATCGGTCAGTTATTTTTGTAGTAGGTGTATCTTGCCAAAAGCAGTTATTTCTGATGTGACATTTCAAACAGTAATTTCCTATTTACTTCATCCATTCTGCATTTATTAATTGGATTTCTTAAGATTTGTTTCTATGTATGCATGTATGTATGTATGTCAGCATGTATTTGTGCATCTTTGTTTACTTGGGTTATAACCACAGCTCTGTTATGTGTTGTTCAAGTTCATATTTTGCATCCTTCAGCAGGGAAATCAATAGCTCTCCAAAGAGCTCCAGTTCTTTTCACTGGAAACTGGTATTATGAAGCAAAATATGGGTGTTGATATCATTATCACTGCATGCTTCTAGCAACCTTATCTACTGCACACCTCAGTAGAGAGAGATGGAAAATACACACAGATGCATGCACCCTTGCAAACCCACACATCTGTATTTTTGTATCTACATATCTGTGTATGTCAAATATAAAACTCACCAAGTGTTGGGATGCCGGGAACATGTATTAGTGCATATGTGTGTAGCATGCATATATACACGCATTTATCTGCATGCATATGTATAAATATAAAGAGATACATATTTGTATAACATGTGTACTTATTGGTAAACAAATATTGCCATACATGTATATATACAGATCTACATATGCACATATACATAACTATATAATTTGTATATATATATGTATCTATATAGAAAGTAGATGTGAATGTTTTTATGTGTGTGCATTTTGTATTTTGTTCTTTCATATGCTACCCTACTCTACTATAAGACTTTCCCATAGAAAAACATCATACAGCTAATCAGTTATTGGAATAAATGATATGTTCTATACCTATAGAACTTTGCGCTACAATATTCTATCACATCCCAAACTTACTGAGGTTTAATGTTAACCTAATATAATAAAATAATAAGTGTCATACAAATTATTATTTAAATTCCTTATTCTTGCACAAATTAAATTCTTACTCCATCCTTGCTCATTTGGGATCTACAGATAGTAATATATGTGTTTGGTATATGTAAAACATTATCTATGATTGTCTTAAATTTTAGCAATTACTACAGATTATTGTGATTTTGTTGCAATGACTAGATCAAATTGAATAAGGGCATTTTTAATTGTATATTTTAATCTGTAAAAGTTAAAATCAGAGAATATCTCACTTCAAGGTTTTAAAAAACATATTTGATATTTACAAAAATCGGGAAAAATAGGAATGGAAAATAATCACCATCAATTTAATCTGGTATGTAATTGTTTGATTTTATATAGTGAATATTTTCATATTGTAGTTAAGTTCCCTAGTTCAAGGATTTCCAGCAAGGAAACCATGATAGTCATTGCTAGGCTACAGCATACAGGAATGAGCTGCTCTATATTTCTTCAATGTCAAATGCTATTTGAATAAGATTGATATGGATATAAAATAAATGAATGTTAATGTACCTGAGACATCGAGCTATCTTTGTTTAGAAAAATTAAATATATTTAACTATTACAGTAGTCACTAATGTCAATTCTACAACCAGCATGAGAACACATGCACAAAGCTGTAATTTGGCTTAGTTTCACGGAAGTATCACATTACTATTCAAAGACATCAGTGTTCTTTTGAAAAATGAACTTACACAGACACACATGCACACAAACGCCCCTATTTACATACATAACAATTGTATTATAAAGGAATACCATGTTCTTAGCAAATCCAGGAATCCAAACACTATACTTCATAGTTTGCTCAATATGTTGAACTTTTTCATCACCCAAACTATTTGTAGATGATGAATGGACATTCTTCATAACTGGCCCTAGACAACTCATACTAGGACAGTGTCAATGATGAAGAATTTTAAAAAAAGGAGAAATTGATCCACCAATATGCCTGAAAAACACATGCAAAAATCTTTAACAAAATATTATAGAATTAGTTTTAAAGGAGGATAGTATTTCATAACCAATTGGTGTTTATCCCAGAAATGCAACATTATTTAAAAATAAAGCAGTAACATTGTAATTTGCTAAATTAACTGAAATTAAATGAACAAAATCACACAATCATAACATTTATGTTATAGCTTTCTTACAATTATATTGTCAGTGATAACATATGAATTTAAGGTTTTACTTTGTATAAATCGCTTTCTATTCATTTAGAATTTGATATGTAATATATGTGAGGCACCCTTTATTTTCTCTCTCTTATTGTATTAGCATAGTTAGGTTTTTTCCAAGGAATTTATTAATATTTATCTAATATATGGATTCATTGGTGTAAGTTGTTTATAATAGTACTTTATGATTTAACAGTAATAAAATCTAAAGGAGTGTCTCTTCCTTCATTCATAATATGGATAAATTATATTCTCCATATTTTTGCTTAATAGTCTTAACAACTTACCAATGTATTCAAGTAACCTATTTTATGCTTTGTTAAATTTTCTCTATTATAAAGAGTTTTCTGTGTTCTTTTCTGCTGTTGTTATAATTTCATTCATTCTACTTGCTTTGTGTATAATGTTTTCTTCTCTTTCCAGTGAAACAAAAACATTATTTTTATCCCCTCCTCTTTTTCCTTCTCCTGCTCCGTCACCACATTTTCCTCCTCCTCCTCTTTTACTTTTTCTTCTTTTGTTTCCACGTCTCTTTTACCTCCTCATTTCCCTTTTTCTCTTTCTCCTTTTCCTTCTTTTTTTTATTTTTAACAAATCCCTTACCACTGTGTACTTTAAGAACTGTTTTAGCTGCCGTTCTCACATTTTGATATATTTGATCATTGTAATTGCAGCCAAAGCATATTTTAGTTCCTTTTGTCATGTCTACTTAGATCAGTTGGTTATTTAGCAGTTTAAATATATTTGATGTTTTTCTAGATTTATTGATACTATTTATTTCTTTTATTTTCATTTTTGTTCTTGTACCCTAGTGCTAAAATTTGTATAATTTTTGGTTCTGTTTTAATATTTTTAACAGTTCTCAAATTCCATGCCTGAAAAGTTTACTTGTGTGATGGACATGATATGTTTTAGGGTGACAGATTTTCGTCTATGGTGTGTTTTCATTTACAGAGTGATTAATTTTTTTAATATATATTTTTATTGTTATTTATGTCTTTTACATTTTGTATTCCCCTTGGGTAGCCCACCACCAATTCACCCGTGATCCATCTCCATGGTCCCTTGTGTTCTTTTCTAGTCCATGAAATGACATTTAATTGACAACAAATGAAAAAATGCCAAATTGAAAGAACATTCCCACATTATTTATGTTTTATTATAAGTTAATTAGCATACCATAGTCATCAAATAAGCAACATGATTTTATTAAAAATAGTTTCACATTTCTTCAATTTTAGTATACCTGATTTCTCTAGTTGAAACACGTAAACACTGATCTTTCTTTTAATTAAATCACTACTTTAGTCTCATTTAACCTATTCATTAGTTTACCTATGAAATTTTCAGATTAGTTGTATACCAGTTTCACCACTGGTTTTATTTTTAATTTTATCCTTGTAGCAGGTAAATAACTGGCAGATCTTCTTGCACTTTTTACTTGTTCTATTTATTTATGAAGTGTTTTGTTGTGGGTTTTTGTTTTTTGTTTTTGCAGAAGTGCTAACTTTCATTTGTGGACGCTATTCTAGGACATATTTCTTCATGGAGGCTTTGTCACTAATGTCTAGTTATGGCCTACCTGGCTTCCTGAATGGAAGACTCGAAAGCTCAGGAAGCTCTGTCTCTGCTGGCTTGGCTTGAATCCCAATGTCCTGAGTAATTCTCTCCATTCAGAGCTCAGCTTACGGCAAATAGAAACTGTGCTTGGCCTGGTATACATGCCCCGCTCAGCTTCTATCTGAAGAGCTGCAGTGTATTTCCACAGGAATTGTGGGTCACTGCTCCTGTTCAGTTCTTAGGACCCTAACCCACAAATCCAACTACAGGGCAGTAATGAAATTTGAAACCTTTCAGCCCCTCAGCTGTCTGGTATGCAGACTCAACCTCCCTGTGGAAATGATAGAATTCTCTCAGGTAGAACAGAGGGAAAAAACAGCTCCCTCATGTATTTCCCTAGTTCAAGGATTATAGTTCTGCATTGCCTGTCATTTCATGCATCAAAACAGTCACTTCATATATTGCCAGAGTTTAGTTGTTTGTAGCAGGGGAGCCATTCTGATACTAATTACTAAAAAAAGATTGAAAGCATGAGTTAATAATCACTGTCCAATAATATTTATTACAAATCTATCAAATTTGTGAAGCTGTTAGTATGCTTTAGAAGAGACTAAATTATAAAATGTGTAAAAAAATTTCAATTAAGAAAACTACTAATTGAATGAGAGCACAGGTGGTATGTGGAAATGGGAACATATTAATAAGATGTGTGAATAACTAGTGTTTGAGAATCCTAATGACTTGATTAGGAACATTAAAACAGTATTTTGAGTCAGAGATCCATGAATTTGATTCCCAGCTTCATAGCGTGTGTGATATGGCTTTTTTGTTTTGTCTGAATTACTCAATATCTTGAATACTCTGTTGCCAGTAGGTAAATATGACTAATTTTAATAATGTCTAATATATAACTCATGCTGTATTTAGTACTAAAAGAGGTAAGTAGAGGGCCATTATATGCCACTAAGTCTTAACCTGAATTCCAGGTTCAAGTATGTATTCTGGCCTGAGAGTTACAGAGAGAAAGAAAACTATCATGCAATTTTATATTCAACCAGGTATTTTTAGCAAAAAGTATCATCCCACAAGAGGCTAGAATGACCCTTATAATGTTGAAGTAGACATTTACCACACTGGATTTAGATATAATTCATTCCAATTATCCACAGCTGCATAACAAATCATCATTCCGAATCTTAATGACTTAAAACAATTAAAATTGTTTCATTTCCTATCATAGTTTTTATGGGTTAGAAATTTGAGAGGGACTTGACTAAGGAGTGTTTTGGGCTCAGGGTTCTTCCTGCAGTTGCAATTAGACAGTGACTCAACTAGACTGTTGATACTCTGATCTTCAGCATATCATACTCCTAAGACATTAACATGGAAAATATTAATTATCTGATGCCCTGACTTAGAACTTGGCTGCTGTAGAGGTTCTCAAATATAGATGTCATTTTAATTAGTCTGTTAAATGTATAGCTAATTATTCATGTAAATATAACTACTATCATTATCAGTAGAGTTTTTAAAAATCTTATATAGTATGAAAATAAGACTTCTTACTGAACATGAAAAGCAAAAATCAATTCTTTGGACCAAAAAGAGAAGTGAAACACTATAGTATCAGTGTGTTCTCACTAGATAATTTGGACTGGAAAACTTGAACTAGCTATAATGGTGATCAAGTATCCCCCAAGTGGGTATATACTTAACAAGTGAATTTATACTTATCAATTTACTCTGTTTCAATTTCACTAGTTATAAGTTCAAAAGAGCAGAAAATGCATGAATAAAGCACATTCTGAAATCCTGTATTAAATGATATCTCCAAAGATTGGCTGTGTTTACTTCCATTATAAACAGTTTGTGTGATGAAAACATTCATTACATTAAGGTTAAAAGATGTCTTAAATGAAGTAAGTAGTGTTTACATTCTTGGTTTTACTAAAAAAAATGATCTTTGTAATAAAATATTAATGAATTGCATGTGTTTTATATACAGTGCATGTGTGAATATAAATATTGCTGCCTGAACATGACAAATATGAATTGCTGTACACCATGAAAGTGGTAGACATTTCCAATAGCTCCAGTGAAATATACTAGAAACTTTTAATAGCACACAATAAGAGAAGATTACATATCTATCTTTTGAGCTCCATTTCACATGGATAGAAAAGCTTATATTGAAATCCCATTTATGCTTGTGAGTGCTTAAGGGTTCTCTACATATGCTTTATCAGCTATTTTTTAACAACTCTGACAAGGATACATAGGTCTCCAACTTAAATGTAGAAATAGTTTATTGACTATCAAAGTTCTATGTAGAAATGCAATCAATCATTATTGCCAGTAGTCAGGTTAAAGAAGATGACTACTAACATTCTTTAAGATTCTTTGACTTCTATAGAGAGACAGGAAAATATAAAGACAGAGATAGGAGTGTTTTGTTGTTTAATTGCCCTTGTTGTTATTTTGTGATCATAGAACTGCCTTTTGTAATTATTATTTGCCTTCCATGTATATATCACCAAAAAGTCCAGTCCCAACAGCAGCTATACTTGTCACACCAATAATTATTATAATAATTATGTTTGTATCAACTTGGATAAAAATAGTTCATGTAAAGGAACAATTCTCCTTACTGACAAGTCACATTTTCGAGTTGTAAGGCTAAGCAAAATAGTTAATTTATGAAATAACTGCCCTATTGCATGGGCATTGAGTCTTTGTCAGGGATAAATTATCTGAAAAAATATATATATATACATATTTAAAAAAAACAGTGGTGAACATAATGCAATTTGTATAGAGATTGATTTATAATGATAGACACCTGTGGCTTATATCTTATAAATCAGTGTTACTTCAATATTTTTATTTTTTTAAAGATTTATTTATTTATGCATGCAAGCTGGGGTGCAGGCCAGAGGTGGGGGCGAGGGGATGGTGAGAGGATTCACCAGAGACAGAGTGGGGAGCCAAGCAGGCACATTGACTGAAGTACACTGCTGAGGGGAACAGCTGCCGAGACAGGAGAGGTCTGCTGTGCCATGTGGGAATCTCCCTGGAGGGGACTGAACTTGTGCTGCAGTGGCTGAGGTAGCTTCATAGGCTGAGACTTAACCCCTTGCACCACCAGGGAGGCCCATTACTTCAGTATTTTTACATAAAATACGAACCAGATTCCTCCAAAGTCAGCTTCCTTTAGAGATGTTAATAACATGAAGTCATCATGGATTGAAGTGGTTCTTAAATTCCATGTGACCGAAGTCCAAATAAGACAACACTGACAAGGAAGACAGCTATATAATATGGAAGCAGAAGTCTGTGGTATATCGGCAAACCCAGAAATGTTCAGGACGCTGGGACTCTCCAGAAGCTGGGTAGTGGCAAGAAATGATGCTTTCCTAGAGTCTTCCAAGAAAATATAGCTCTGTTGGCCTCTTCACTTTGAATTTCTGGTTTCCAGAACTTTTAGCTGAAGGCATCCAGTTCACGATATTTTTCACAGCATTCCTATGAAATAAATACATGTGATAACTATTTTTAGCTGTATATTTTTCCAGAAACAAGTATTTGATCATTCATTTTTTGATACAAAATAGAACCTTCCACCTGAAAACTACCTTAGGCATGATCTCGTCATATTGTTGATCATTTATTCTTGGTGGCAAAATTTTAGTTTACATTTCTCTGAAAATATCTCTACTTATATCTCTTGAAAGCACATCAACAGATATTTGCTGAGTGTTGAGTAATGCATTGAGTGAAATAACATTTTTTTACTAATTCACATTGATCATTTTAAAGATCAATTTTGCCTTTTCTTAGCATTAGGTATAAAAATTAGATCATTTTATCAGCCCAATAACTGGCATATTTTTGTTTTCTTAGCCTACATTCCATTTATTTCTTTCCCTTTCTTTCACTGTGTGTGCTATTACCTTAAAAAAAATACATACCCTAAAGGGGAAAATGCATGCAATGTACAGATGACTGTATCTAATATTAATTTGTCATATGTATAGTATTTGTCAATGGTTGCTCTCAAATATTTTATGCATATATATATATTTTTTTCAAACATGAAAGATGTACATGTTCTGCAGAACTCAGTGATAAGTTGCTTTTTATAATGTTTAGAAAGCAAAATTGATTTGACCAGGTTTCTTCCTTTGGAACAACAATTTTTGGCTTATTGAGTAAGTATTGATTAACAGAGAAAACACCTCCACTAAGGCAAAACTTAACCTTTGAAATTTGGAAACTATTATTTTACAAAAGTATCATCTAGAAATCCTGTCCCTGTAGGCTCCAAATAATTTTAATATCTGAGAACAATCTGAAACTTCTGAACAAGGGCTACAAGTCCAGTGATATGCTTATATCGTCATTCTTCTTTTTTTTTTTAAGATTTATTTATTTATGCACACAAACTGAGGTCTAGGCCAGAGGCGTGGGGCGGTGAGAGTGTTTACCAAAGACAGAACGGGAGCAGAACAGGCAGATCAATGGAAACACACTGCTGAGGGGAGCAGCGGGCCAGACAGGAGAGGTCTGCTGCTCCATGTGGGGATCTCCCCGGCCGGGGATCGAACTCTCATAGCCACTGCCCACAGCTCCACAATGCAGCACTTAACTGCTGTGCCACCAGGGAGGCCCATATATAGTCATTATTTCTCATAGAATGGCTGATGGTTGGAGACTCACGTGGCATTACTGCATCTGTCAATCAATTCAAACCAACTGCAAATAATATGAAAAGTTAGATCTAAGTTAAGATTTATGAGTTTTAACACATTTTTGAATATCTGGGAAAAGATGAGGAATTTGGTCACCTGTGTCTAAAAGGCAATTTCTTTTAGTTGCACGTTTTCTGACATCTCTGAGGGGAGTAGTGGAAAATGACAGACAGAATCATAAGTCATTGCTTCCTTCAGGCATGAGAATGAGCTTCTAGAGGGAGCAGCATCTAGAGCAGAACTAGGGAGGGGAAGACCACTGTCTTAGCAAAGAGGAGAGCCAGAAACTACTGAAAAGCATAGGACAGTCTGAGAGACAGTAAGTCAGAAATTGCCAGTTAAACAGAAGGGATATTGCCCCTTATATTACCAGTCTCTTGGGCTTTCCATTGGCCTAGCCTGGGAAGGGGGGTGAATAATTTTCAGTGAGAGCATCCCTTGTTCTACAGTTCAGCAAAGCACACCCATGTGCCCAAGGACTGAGTTTGGCATTGAATAAGCCATATGGCAATCCCTGGTCCAGTCTCTTGGCTGCCAGGATTGTTTGCACTCACCCTGATGACCCAGGGAATGAACCTGCTCTTAAGCCTTCCCATATGACCTCTGGTCCACACCTAGAAAGAAATTGCAAGAGGGCCTCCCCGGTGGCGCAGCGGTTGAGCGCTGCGCTGTGGAGCTGTCGGCAGCGGCGACGCGAGTTCGACGCCCGGCCAGGGAGAATCCCACATGGTGCGGCAGACCTCTCCTGCCTCACCCGCTGCTCCCCTCAGCAGTGTACTTCTGATCTGCCTGTTCTGCTCCCTACTCTGTCTCTGGTGAACCCTCTCGCCGCCCCACGCCTCTGGCCTGTACCCCAGCTTGTATGTATAAATAAAAAATAAAAATCTTTAAAAAAATAAAATAAAAAATAATAAAAAAAAATTGCAAGAGACCACAGGGAATTTGGTCCACTCAATGACTTCTGTGCCTCCTTAGGTGAGGCAATCAAAGGGGTGGCTTGGAATGAGGAATGAGTGCTATTTCAGCTTCACTGAATAGTAGGGGAAAGCATGGCACCCCTGGGCATTTGGTATGCACAGATCATTTAGTAGGGGAAATCTGGATCACAGGCTTCTGAAAGACTATACCCCACTATCCACCATGGGTCCTCTGAACCTGTGGCCAGAGTATGTAGTCAGAAACTACAAATAACCACAGTGTGCAATACCTGTCAACAAAGGAATTCATGGTTGCATGTGGCTAGTTTAGGGAGTTAGGAGTATTACCCACCTCCCCTCAAGTTTGCTCTCTTAGACTTCCCCTGAAGCTTCCAGTTTGCTGCTGCTGGACAGTAGAGAACTTCTGGGGAGAAAATCCAATAAAGTAAAATGGGCAGACAAAAAACACAACTGATCCAACCTCTCTGGAAACAGTAGGGAGGTTTTCTCAAAATATTAACAGTAGCTCTGCCATATGACTGAGCAATTCTGCCCCCTGGTATCTACTCAAAAAATGTAAAAATGCTAATTTAAAGGGATATGCACATTACTGTGTTCATTGAAGCCCTACTTATGGTAGCCTAAGTGCCCAAGGACAGAAGAGTTGATCAGAAAAATATGCTGTACACACACACACACACACACACACACACACTAGAATACTACTGAGCTATAAAAAAAAAAGATTATTTCTTGCCACTTGTGGCATTGTGGATGGAGCTAGCAAGGATATTGCTAAATGAAATAAGTCAAAAGAGTAAAGACAAACATGTGGTGATTTCACATATATGTAGACTAGAGAAAGAAAGCAAAGAGTTAGAGAAACCCAAACCAATAAATAAACTTTGACATGTGATAGAGAAGTTGAGACAACCAGAAGAGGATAGTGGTGAGTTGGAAGGGGGGGAGGGGAGGTGCCCAATTAAACAGAGTAGAAGATTATTCTGGCTTTGCTGATGGGCGGAGTATGAAACATGAATTTGTGGAGGTTTGAACTTACAGCCCCTAAAACAAATACAAGGATGTAAATCAATTTTGCCCCAACAAACATAATTCAAGGGAAACAAGTCATTGATTATGATCTTCTTAGTTGATTATTCCAGAGTCGTCAATTTCATCCTTAAAAAGTGTAAAATAAATCCTTGTCAAGTAGTGATATTAAAAAAAAGAAAATTGAAGTTTGCCAAATTATTTATATTAATGTTCATTGTTAATAAGATGTATATTTAATTATTAAGCTCAGTGAAAATTCATGAAACAAAAACTTTTTAACGGAATAAAATTCAAATATCTGAGTGCAATAAAAATCAAATTAATATATTAAAAGTACATGCAAATAAGCTCTGCTGCATTATATTCTAAAAAGGCAAACATTACAGTCTTTGTAATTTGCTATGATTTACAATGTTTAGTAGTAAAGAATGGACTATCTTATTATAATTGGCAGTATTAATTTATGGCCTCAGTTTAATATAAGGAAACTCAAAATTCAGTTTCTTCATGACTATAATATTGTCTATTTTTGAACAGATGCATTTAAAAACCCCAACTCAAAGTCATATTAAATAAAATAGATATCCCATTTTATTGAAATTACCATGCATATATCAGTATTTTAATAGTATGTGTCCTACTGTTCCCCTAAAACATCTTTTTTATTAGCAATATTAACACTACTTCTTTATTTTAAAGATTTATTTATTTATGCATACAAGCTGGGGTGTAGGCCAGGGGTGTTGTGGGGGTGAGAGGATTCACGAGAGCATTTGTAACTTAGTTAAAATATTATATATATGGAACCCATACTTAAGTGCACATTCAGTTATTCAGTACACATCAGCTATGAGTTGGGCACTTGGAATCCACTAAAAATGATCACAGTGACGTCATCAACATGGCGGTGAAGGGACGCTAGTATCAACTCTCCCAAAAGACAAGCCGCCTATAAAGAGACATCAGCCAAACCCAGAGAAGATCCAGAAACGCTACATAAATCTAACACCCTCACGGGTGAGTAGAACTTGGAAAGAAGCTAAAAAGACTGATCAAGGAGAAGAAAGAACCACCAGATCCCCTCT
>PVIJ01007339.1:37348-83458 GCA_004024925.1 Scalopus aquaticus | reverse complement strand
GCAGCGAGAGGGCTCACCAGAGCCAGAGCGGGGAGCAGAACAGGCAGATCAGAAATACACTGCTGAGGGGAGCAGCGGGCGAGGCAGGAGAGGTCTGCCGCACCACGTGGGATTCTCCCCAGCCGGGCGTCGAACTCGCGTCGCCGCTGCCGACAGCTCCACAGCGCAGCACTTAACCACTGCGCCACTGGGGAGGCCCCAATACAAAATTTTTAATAATAACAACAAGTTTCAATTAATTTAAGTGCCCAATGACAGATGATTGAATAAAGAAGATGTATATTTCACACAATGAAATACTATTCAACTGTAAAAATGATGAAATCCTGCCATTTGCAACAACATGATAGACCAAGAGGGTATTATGCTTAGTGAAATAAGTCAATCAGAGAAAAATAAACGTGTATGATTTCACTCATATGTGGTACCTAAAGGAGCAGAACAAATGATTGAACTAGATAAAATAAAAATGAACTTTCAAACCATAGGTGAAATTAGTAGTTACTAGAAGGGAAGTGGGAAGGCAGGTGACTCCGTCTGGTAAAAGGGATCTTTTATATGGTGAAGGATGGCATTGGACTTTTCGTGGTGAACACGGTGTAGTATATACTGACATTGATATATAATGATGCACAGCTGAAGCATTTATAATACAATATCATTTCAATTAAAAAAATAAATCGTTTATATACCTGCCAGAGCATTCTACATTGCCTCACATCCTAATACTCTGGTATTATATATTCTACCAGGAGTCAGATCTATTGTGTGCTCTGTCATCATCCTCCCCTATGAAATATTCTTTGGCAAATGTTTAGTTTGATATATAAATCTTGTGGTGAGTGATATTAGTCTCTCTTGTATTCCACATTAAATTTGTCAAAATATTCATAGCTATTAATGCTAAACCACATAATCTAGATGATTCTATTGAAAAGGTAAATTATGTGTAAATAAAAAATATATATACATGTGAAAATAAACATAAATGTATAATTTATACATAATAAATGAAGCAATGGTAAGCCATCTTAAGGTACTGTAACAATCATCTATTAAATTTACAGTATTTTGTAGATTTCTACATAGGTTGTTATTAAATACTAGTGGCTCTGTTTTACTGACAAAATATATTCACATTATTTATGTAATTTGTCTAAGGTTACAAATATACTCGTGCAAAAATTGAGTAGAAGTCATATTTCCTGATTTTTATCCATATTTGTCAAATGCAAAGTAGCTGAGATCTCAAAAAGGAAATTAAGACTGTTAAGAGTCACAGACCTGTACTCAATGAAAATCAAAACTATTGAGGAACCAGGCTAAAAGTTGATGATTGAGGACACTACATAACAAAAACACAAATTTGCAAGACATACTATTGGGATTAGTAGCCCAGAGAATCAGATTTAATTAAAGAGAACATCCATAGCCTGAAGCAGTCTCATTGGAAGGAAGCTTATTTTCCATGTTAATTCACTAACAAATTATAAATCTTAATTGCCTTTGATCTTTCTTAATTTCAAACCAATTCAAATTTCTTCCAGTGTTTTAAACCAAATTGTATTTAAAAGATTGTATGATATATAAAAGTATATTAATATATATAAATATAACATGCATTTTATTTATATATTTATGGTTATATTATAAAATTACTTACATTTACATACATATTAAAATGTATATTTACATGTATTATATAGCTATGAATATAAGACAAAATATAGGCATACATAAATGTTATATAAAATATATATGTAAGTTATATATAAATTATATTTGAAATAATTATATATATAAAATTTAACTAAATCAGAGATTGTAAGAAATGCTCCTATTTTTGGAGACACATTCTATATTTACTTTCATTACTATCTTTTCAAATTCATTGCAGTTTTTACTAACCTACTTATTTTTATGATTACCTATTATTTGTCCTTTCAATCATGCAAAGCACTATAAAGATTGAAAATTTTCTTTTTTCTAAATCCCTATTATAATCTTGACACTTGAAGGAATGCCTCGCTTGAAGTAGAAATTCATTATTTCTTGAATTTATTGATTAATAAATAATTGGATTGTGATTTTTTCCCCATCTTTGCTGTTTGTTTCTTCTTCAACTCCTTTACTATGGAAATTCTATGATACTTAATTGTTTGAACTTTAGTCTCAAGATTTTTTTCTCTTTTTTTTTTTTTGGCCGAAGTTAATTCACTATTCATTCTACTGCATTTCATTTGCAGTCTCTTTTCCATTCCCACTGTCTACTATTAGTCAAAATACATGTCCTAGGACACACATTCCTTATTTCTTTTCCTAATGTTAGTGTTCCCGAATATTCAATGCAGTATGCAACTCATTCCCACATTACTACATCTCTATTCCTAGAATGTCATTTTAAATGCTCCACTCCATTTCTGCCCACCAGGAATAGCTGACAATGATGGAGTAATTAAAAAATAAAACTATTCCATATACTTGTTTGAGCACAGACAAAAATAAGAATATTGTTCACAGCACAAAAATATCAATCATTTTCTTGTTCTGGCTCATGTGAAACTTCTCTCATAAGATGCTTTGTTAGCTTTCTTCTACTTCTTCAATTTCATATATCTGGAAAAATCCAGATAGAATTTTTTTTCCCCTTTTAGCACTACTCATACAAAACCACATTCCATTGGACTCTCATGAAACACCTAATGTAAGCCAAACTCTATGGCAAGACCCTCCTAAAAATCTTTTGTTTACATGCTTGACGTATCCTGTGCAGTACAGTCATCTTCTTTGCAGGAAATCCTAACCCTAAGTTTGGTTAGCTACAGGCAGTTCTGTTGCTCATTGTCTGGCATACAGTAACTAGAGCTTTAAAAAAGTTACTTTTAAAAAAACAAACAATTTTATGGTCCTATATAAGTAAGAATACTAATTTAAACTCTACCACCTAATATTGCAGATTGTCAAGTGATAACATGTATCAGAGGAAGCAAATAAGCACACATGAAAAGAGAAGGGAGAAAGGGGTGGGAAAATTGGTAGACAAAAACTTAAAAAGTAAGTAAAAAGGTAGACAACAGCATGTTGAAGGATAGATTTGGTTTTTTGGAGGTGAGCTTAATATGATTCTCAGTGATGAGTACTTGGAATTTATATAATATTATAATGCAATGTTACTTCAATAAAAAATTAAATTACATCAAGTTAATAAAAGTGCTATTAAAAGATGAATTAATAACAAGAACAAAATAACATCTTGCACTGGAACCAGGCTTCCCCTTGATGAAGAATTACATGGGAATAGTTGGTTCAGTAAGAGAGACGGGATTTTCTCAGTCATCATCGCTTCTCACACTTAAAATCCAATTTCTGCCTGTGACGGATTATTCATTCCTTTGGATTTTCAGTTCTCTTTGGAGATCTTTTTTTTTTTTAAAGATTTATTTACACATACAAGCTGGGGTACAGGCCAGAGGCATGGGGCGGTGAGAGGGTTCACCAGAGACAGAGAGGGGAGGAGAACAGGCAGATCAGAAATACACTGCTGAGGGGAGCAGCGGGCGAGGCAGGAGAGGTCTGCCATACCATGTGGGATTCTCCCTGGCTGGGTGTCGAACTCGCATCTCTCGCTGCCAACAGCTCCACAGCTCCACAGCTCCACAGCTCAGCAGCTCAGCGCTCAACCGCTGCGCCACCAGGGAGGCCCTATCTTTGGAGATCTTGATAGCCCTTACTGCTTAGAGACACTGAAGCAATTGGATTGGTTGTCTTCTAATTCTATCAGTCAGAAGGAAGTTAATGGTGCCAAATCCAATACAGTTCCATCCCACAACCTTTCTCAAAAACTCAGTAAATATAAAAACACTAATTTTAAGGGAAACATGCACTCCTGTGTTCACTGCAATACTATTTACAAAAGCCAAGCTGGGGAAACAACTTAAATGCCTGAAACATACGAGTGGATCAAGAAGTGTGATATATACCATGAAATAATACTCATCAGTCGAAAAAGAGAAACTCAGTTCATTAGCAACATACTGGGTGGAGCTGCTGCATGACATAAGTCAGAAGGGAAAAGATAAATACAGAATGGTGTCTCTAATATGTGGACTATAGAGTAACTAAACCAAGGGTCAGATAAAGACAAGTGTTGGAACTAACCCTTGAAAGCTGACTATAGAACTGAACCATTCACAGGAAGGAGGAGGTAAGGAAGGGGTTAACAACAAAGAGGGAAGGAAGCACAGTGGGTGATGGTGATTTGTGGTGGGTACACTATAGTGGCAATATCTGAAGGGGTATCCAAATAGTACCTTAATTAAAAAGAAAAAAGAACTGAGACATTCATAGGGAAGAGTGAGACAAAGGACAAAAACAAGGTGAAAAGGGAACTGTAGCTGTTTTGGTGGTGGGAGCACTGTGGTAATAACACCTGAAGGGAGGATCCTATATTTCCAAAATATAAACAACAATGTAAGCCAATATCACTTAAAAAAAAAAAAAATCCCTCCATGTCTTAAATGTCTTTGGTCTCAAAGAGATTATTTTTAGCTCCTGGTTCTCTATAGCAGCTTTCTAACGCCCTTAAAACTTAACCACAGAAGTCATGGTCATGGTAAACCTATTTCTGATACTACCTGAAGCCTATCAGATAGTTATGAATTAATAAGTATGGGGCAACACTCATAATCCCTGAATTGACGCATGTTATCTGTTTAACCTAGGATATAAAATCTTACCAGAAGGATGGTAGTCACATGAGACAAGAATATATGAATGGTAGCTTTAAATAAGTTTCTTGGTCTCTAGAATCTCTGAAAAGGTCACACAGCTGAAACCACTTTTAATATGTCATTGCTCTTTTCTGTTACATCAATAGCCACATATTATCTTACACTTACCACTTTCCATTTGAAGAAATGTATGTAACTATATATATTACACTCACATTATCATCAGAGGAAAAAAACAAAGAAGATTCAATGACCAGGTGACTGAAAAATAAATTTTTGTTATCTTGAAAAATCTTTTATTCCTATGGATCCCAATTATATATCACAAATTTCACACCATTCTCTCATGTAAGTTTTAGTTGTATAAACTAAATAATGCTGGGTATGTAACCATAAATATTTAATAATGATTGAGCAACCACATTCTTTTTCTTGAAATTTAAAATTTTTGAATGGCCAAGCATTCTAAGGATTTTGAGGAAACCTAGATAAGTAATATTTTTAGAAAACTGAAAAATTAGCATATATATTTAACTTCTTAAAATAACATGTAAGCATATTCTTTTTATGCATATTACTATGTTATTTATCCTTTCAAGGGCAACAAACAAAATTTTCCAGATAAAACAAATATCCAGATTAAAAAGTAATAAATTATATACACACATGTTTTATTAACTTCCTTAAGAAATACACTGATAAGGCAAGAAAGCAAGGAATATCTTTAGAAACCAAAAAAAGACAAGTGGTACAAAAACTAAAGCATTAAATGAAAAGTTCACTGTAGCTTTTTGTCCGTATGATCCAGGGGCTCAGAGCAGAGCTCTTTAAACAGCATTATATGTGCGCAGAGTCACTAAAATTTTCCAGAGGATGTGGGCATGAATAACAACTTAAGCAAATCAATTTCCATACTAGTTTCATCTGTGTGATGTTACTAAAATTCATCTGCTTGAGAATGTGCTTGTGGTCAGAGTTTCCAGCAGTGTTGCCATTTCTAGTTCCTCCTCCTGCTCTTTCTTAATGAAATCCTCCCACTTTCTAAAAGAGAATTTTAAAAGTCAAAACTTTAACGTAACAGAATTTGATTACATTTCTTAAATAAGTAAATAAAATTCTGAAGTGTTTTATTAACAAAGAGAGAGAAAGAGCAGAAAAGGAAAAAGGAAAAACAGAAGAAACCAAAAAATAACGAAAATAAAAATTGAAAAGGAAAATCCAAAATAATATTTTCTGCTGTCTCTTCAATCAAAGAACTGCCTAACTTGCTTATTTTGCATGATTTCAAATTAGAGAAGGAAAGAACTTGCCTTCTTTTCCTTACAGATCAAAGTTTCATATTTGATCCTGAAAACCATGTCAGAGATAAGTTAAACATTGAGACTTAAATATAGAATTTTTATTAAATTTTGGCAAAAGTTTGTTGGACACTGAAAAACTCATTTTTTTCCTCATGTGTGTAAGTAGTTTCACTGTCACTAGTCAACTACTTGCTTGCTTATTGCACATTTCATGCACTTATTTGTTACATATCAATCTGATTAGAATGCATTGAAGAATCTACTGTTAATAATGCACTTAATTACAGTGATTAATTCATGTTTGTTAAATGCTGTATTGGTTGATGATGCACATACTCTCTCCATTTGCTGATAATTTCCACTGAACCTTGTTTTATTTTAGCAATAAGTCAAATTCATCCAGGAGTACATGAATCCATCTCATTAAGTAATGAACTTCCAGTAAAATTTTATTTTCATGTTTTAATCAATTGTATACTATTAATAATTGTGTAATAATTTAAAACAAAGAACTTTGCTAACATTTAGAACTTTATAGGGATTGAAAAATCAATTTCAATTTATAGCTATAATTTAGTTGAAGAGAAGAATGATAGAGGGCCACAGAAAAGTTCATGCAAAAAATATGGCATAATCAGACAAATTTCTATGTAGGAAATGCCATGCAAATATGAGATGGTGAAAGAAAATACAAGTTTGATTGAAAATGATCCAAGTTACACAGGATTGCTTGGTCCTGAACTAAGATGGATTCTTCTTTCTTTTCTCAGAAAGAGACTGTATGTTAAAAATGAATTTCCAATGTAACCAGAGGCTTTTCTACTTCTCAGAGGAACCTGCAATTTCTCTTTTGCCCTCAAGACTTCCAGGTAATAAGTAGCTGGTATTTCAGGTATTTTTTATAAAATGCCATCATTCAAATCCAGATTTGTAAATGTATAAGTTTTTGTTGTGACTCTTACTGTGATAAAGTTGTTCTCGTATTTTCTCTATAAGGAAAAAAATAGGAGGAAATGCCCATCCACTGAAATACATCCATACTGCATGTCCAGCAGAACACGCTATCCTTTCAGTTGGTTGGTTAATTGACGGTAGGGCCTGATGCCTTTTCTTTTGCTCACCTTGGTCTTGTTAGCTTTCCCCAAACCATAGACTGTGGAATCGGCACAACAGATTGGCCACACATGGGGCCATTTTAACACAGAAAACAGTGTAAGACATACGAGTGGTAAATGTAACATTACAATAATAATGGGCATTAACTCAGATTCTATGAACACCTTTAAAAGTGTGAAGTTTCTTTAAAATTAAAATACTTTGCAACATTAAAACACAAAAGCTTGTATAGTTTTGCCAACATTTAAAATTTAGGTTGAATTTTTAGATTTTTAGGTGTTCATCTTCTCAAAGTTATTTTAGGGGGCATGTAAACAAAGCAAAACTTGATAATCAGTAATTTAGCTATTTAATTTTAGCTGACTATGCAAGGCAGGAGGTCTGGGTATGGAGGTTTATAAATCCCACAGAAAGTCAGAACCATGAAAAGCCCCATGTTTAGTGAAAAGATGAATCAGAACAGAACAGGTATGAAAAAGGAACGGTATGATTACTTGCCCGTCTTTGTTTTTTGCTTTGTGTAGAGAGTTTATCTTTTCTTGAATTCAGTCTCAAAAATTTTTTTTATAATTCTCTAAGGAATACAGACTTTGAATATAAAGAGGCAAGGTACTAAAAACAGGAGCCAACAGAAACAACTGAAAATGGAGTGATTTTTTGTAAAAATGAAAATATTGGTACTATTAAAAACTAAGCATGAAATACTGTTTATAATTTAAAAATAAATTGGGATCTGAAAACATAATATAAAAACAAGTGACTACAAATTTTTTTAAAAATGTATCTCAAAAATTAGTAATTCTAGATAGGGACTATATAATTATTGAAATTGGAAATACAAAATATGGATTAAAAGGAATCTAGATCATAGGTATGAAGGCATTTTCCAGAAACAAAGATATGAAAAATCAGTTGGGGAATATGAAAAATAACCTGATGTTTATATCTTTATAAATAATAATTCAGAAGAAGAGAAGAGTAGAAGCATAAAGAAGTGACAGTATTCAAAGAATTGACTCTCAGGATGTTCCAGAATTGAGAAGGAACATCTCTTCTCAGATACAGGAAGCCCAGTCTTTCACAAGCAGGAATTGAAAATAATGATAATAAAGGACAAAGTAACAAAGAAATTCTTACCTAGATATATTTTTATAACACTGAAGAATAGGAAATATAGATAGAAGTTTTTATTAACTGCCAAAAAGAAAAGACAGACAACGTCCATTGGAACTATAATTAGAGTGATGCTTATTAACAGCAAAGTTGGACACTAAAGACTAGAGTAAAAGTTTCAGAGAGTGAGAGATTTTAACTATCAATGATTAAATGTATAGTGACCTAAACTATTTCAGGAATGCAGACTAAAAAATGAGACTGTTGACTACAAACAGAATGTAAATAAGAACGCATCTAAAGAAAGCACTATATAAGGAAGGGGAAAAGAAAGAAATCCTTGAAAAAAGAGAACAGAGTAATCAGCAATTAAAGTGATATACATGTGACATTTCAACATATAATGGTTAAGTAAATCAATGCTCATTTCTGAGGATAAAATAGCAACACTATAATACTAACTTAAGTGTTTATATTAGATTGAATTCTTTCATAAAATGACACTGGGCAAATTTGAGTGCAAATGGTTTGGGGGACAATGTGAGGAAATGGTGGTAGTTGAATGGGGAACCAAGACAGGAAAGGACAGTGATTCATTATGTGTATGCTAAAGAGCAAGTAAGTACTGTGGTGATGCTAGTTCAATAGCTATGTGGATCTTTGGGAGACTCTAGAAAGCTTGTCTCAAAATCTGTACACCTGAGGTAGAATGTGAATGCAACATTGATCCAATATTTGAGTCAGTCCCAAGTTGTCGACAGAGTACCAGTTTACTCATGTGTGAGAATTCCTGAGGCTAGAGAAAACAGTGCTTTGCAATTCCAGAGCAAAGGTCAAAGTGAACAGAGGTAACAGGACAGAGCATTAGCGACTTGAATTAAACTAGTTTGCAAGGCTGAAGCATCCAAGATCACTATATAAAAATCATTTTTCTATATTCTATCCATGAACAATCAGAAATTAAATTTAAAAATATAAGTTCAAGAAAACATAAAATAAGTGGGGATAATCATGACAAAAGATATGCAAGACTTGTATACTGGAAAGTATAGACATTGCAGAAAAAAATGAAATAGCACCTAATAAAGAAAGAGATAAACCATGTTCGTAGGTCAAAACATTCAATATATTTTTTTAAAGATTTATTTATTTATGCATAGAAGAACTGGGGTGGAGGCCAGAGGTGTGGAGGGTGGAAAGAGGATTCACCAGAGACAGAGTGGGGAACGGACCAGGCAGATCTACTGAAATGCACTGCCCAGGGGAGCAGTGGGCAAGACAGGAGAGGTCTGCTGTGCCATGTGGGTTAGCTCCCTGGCCCGTTTAGAACACAGTCTGCAGTGGCTGGCAATAGCTTGCTAGCGGCTGTATCTTTAACCTTTGCGCCACTGGGGAGACCCCAAGACTCTATTTTTAAAATGTTTTAAACTGATATTACCATAATAAAAATTTCAAATTAAAAAGTACCAAGAAAACAAACAAAAAAAATTAAAAAAAAAGATACAGTGGGTTTTTGTTTTTAAGGAAATTAACGAGCTGATTTAACCATTACCTTTAAATTTAAAAGTTATGGTAAGATAACATACATTTGCAAAAGATGAATAGTGTTGCAGGACTTAAAATTACTAAAAAACTTATAATGCTAAGGTAATAAAGATTGTGTAGATTGCATATAAATATGAAAGATAAGTGGAATAGAATAAAAAAGACCTTATAAAAATGTTAAATTGATTTTTGACAAAGGTGTGAAATTAATTCAATGAGAAAAATAATCTTTCAGGTCATGTTGGAATATTTACAAGGCCTTGACAAAGATGAAACTAAGCAAACTAAGATATATAATCAGAAATTGATTCAAAAGGAATCATAGGCGTCAATGTAAGATTAAAATCTATAGAAATTCCAAAAATATATAATAAATATTTGAATCTTGAATTTTGAAATAGTTCTTAAATATATGCAAACAGCAAGATTAACAAAATAAAGATTAAGTAATTTAAATTTTTGCACGTTAAAAAAAAGAAAAGATAACTGTGTTCTACAAGATATGTGCAAAACACATATCTGATATAGGATTTGCAGCTAAAATATATGAAGCAGTATTACAGTTGAATAATTAGAAAATAAGCCCTGTAAAAAATAAATGGGCACAGAATTTGAACAGGCATTCACCAAAAAAGTTTGGTTTGGTATGGTATTATAGGCTGAATAGTGGTTTGCAGAAAATTCGTATGTTGAAGCCTTAACTCCCAGTATGACCTGAATATTTTTTTGAAAGTACACAAATGACCAACAGATACATGAAAAAGTGTTCAGCATCACTAATCATCAGGGAAATGCAAATCAAAACCATAATGCGATGTCATTTCATACTTTTAGAATGGCAATTACCTAAAAGATATTTTAGGTATTTATATATAAATTATATACCTATACTTTAAGCTAGATACTTTATATATAAATATATTAATTATATATGATTTGAACCTAATTAATGGTTGAATTTAACATATTTAATAAGCTAGATTGTTTTTAAAATATCTTTCTAAAGTTAATTAACATTATATACATTGACTAGTTAAAATATAATCTTATTCAAATATATTGCTTTGGCTTACTATAAAATATTAATTTAGTAGTTAGTGTTCCTATCTCTTAAAATTTTTAGTCACTTTACTATTGCATGACTATTATTTAAAATATTTTAAGTATTTTTAAAAATAATTCCCACAGCTGTTTGATCTTCGTCCCATATTTTATGATTTTGTTGCTCATCAAATGTCCTTATATGATAGTTTGCCTTAACTAGGTATTCATTTTATGCCCCTCTTTTTATTGAATAGTTTTATTACTAATGTTTTTGTAGGTTCTTATGGGTGCTCTACTTTGAATTATAAATCATTTAATTATAAAATTTCTTGTTATTTGAAATAAAACTTGGTTCACACTTTCTTGACATCTTTGTTTTAAGCATAAGATACTGTTGTGGCAAAGACTTAAGCTGACTTAATCCAATATTCCTCCTAAATACATGATTTACTTTTACTACAATATTATCTTTGTATTGAAATGAAGTTTTGTTATAAGTTGGGCAGTGTGTTAAGAGAATAGATAGGAAGTAAAAAGTTTTTAAAATTAATTGCCAAGTCTGTCTCTATTAACTCAGCCTCTACTGCTGAAAAAGGAAACTGATCATCTTGGTTTTTGTTACTCAAATTGTAATTGAATCTGCAGTGTGACCATTACCTGGGAACTTGTCAGAAATGCAGACTATCAGGCCCTACCTCACACCTCCTGAATTGGAAACTATATATTTTTTACATATAGTCAATTAAATTACATACAGTTAATTCTCATTCATATTAAAGTTTGAGAACCATTGACCTAAGTGCACTCTTATTTGGATGCCTTCATTGTCTCCTAAATTATAAATTCCCAGATGCCAGCCCAGGGCAAATCTTCCAAGAAGCCTTTCTGGAGATAGCAGTCTTAGTCCTACAATGTTAACTCTTTTCTGCACATAGTCCAAACCAAAGAGCTGAAAAAAAATCAGTGAAGTAATTCATGAATTTTACCCATAAGGGCTTGTGTGAATTAATGTGTTTCTATTCTAAGGCAATTTTCACTTGATAAATTATGTTAAATGCCGCTACCTTAATTTATCACACTCAACATTTTACTCTTTAGACAAATGGGTAGGCAGAGATATAAACAAGTTAAAAATGGCAGATATTTAGAAGTTCATTTATCTTTTCCTAGGATTTTGGTGTTATTTTTTCCTTGTGGATTTTTTAGTATTTTTAGTATTACTGCTAAAATTTGCAATTGTCACACAAAATCAGATATCTTCATGAAGTTCTACAATAACTCAAGCAACATCTTGATAGCATCTAGCATTTTATCCTCTTCTCCCGAAGTTTCCTATATCTAAATTATATGATAGAGAATGCATACCTTTCAAATATGAGAAATTTATCACATTTATGAGTGTGTCAAATACTTCCTGAATTTTTTTTAAACATTTTGTTTTTCCCCTAGATGGGAATGGTTACTAAAAAAATATATTTATGAGATTCATCAAATTCCAGGCTTTGCAGGAAAATTGCCAAATAGATGTTTCATTAAACTAACCTGATTATTTTTGTTAATTAAATTAGAAGAAAAATTTTAATGGAAAAAAAATGGAATTTACCATAAATAAACAATGGTGAGAAGCTCCACATGTATTTCTGTCATGATCTACTCTTTCAAAAAGGTCAAAATATGGGAATAATTTTATGAATATTAAAAGTCATTTAAGTCATATGAGGAAAAATATTTGTATATGTTCTTTTCAATACTAATCAGGTAAAATTTAGCTCATAGATGTAAATTTAAAGTGAAGATTTAATCTGGCTTAGAAATTCCATCTGGTAATTTGAAATGTTTAGGGGAGGATAAGGGCACAAAATGGAATAGAAAAGAACTCAAGGGATCATGGAGATGGATCATGGGTGAATTGGTGGTGGGTTACCCAAGGGGAATGCAAAATGTAAAAGACATAAATAACAATAAAAATATATATTAAATACATAAATAAATAACAAATAAGTCATGTGGGCCAAATATTCCAAACTATGTGTGATAACTAGGAGTTACTGTCTTTTCACATTGTATTAATGGATAAAACCTTGAAAAACTTGAGAGACAGATACTCTGATTATACAATTGTGCTGTGGAATATAAAACATTTCATTAAAAATATATAGACTTTTCAGTTGATAAGTGAGGCAAATTATATTGTGTACATTTTGATCACTATAAATCCTTCCATTCGCACAATTCCAAATAAAATGTATCAAAAGATTATAGCACATATTTTTAAATATACACAATTTCTAGTCAAAGTGAAAATCATGGATACAATAATAGTGAGTGTAAACAATATAGTATGTTTTCTAACATGTTTTTTATAAACAATATAGTATATTTTATATAAAATACATGTGTTTTAGTATTTTATATAAAATATAAAAAACAATATAAAACAATATAAAATATTAAGTTTAATTGTGTATTTGATTATTTAAAAGGGTTTGTGTGGGTCTGGATTTAGCAGAATACATATCTAAGTGTTCATTCTTCCTCAATGACTAGTTTAAACTAATCAAAGTAACTCCACAAACTGACATATTACCCCTCTCCAATCTTATCAGTTATTCCAATTAGGAAATGTTCCCATTTTATTTCTCCAAAATATGTGCATGTTAAAGTGTTTGGATGTTTGAAAGTGTTCATAGCCAGTCTGTTTACACTTTCCAACAAGATGCTCATAACTTCACCTTTAACAAAAAAATGGCAATGTTTGAGTATTGTGTATATTTTGAGAATTATTTTGTGAGAAGAAACATAATTTCTTTAAAATGGTAGGTAATAATTGAAAGCGTGGTATGTATCAGTTAATGATTGAACTTTAGAAAATAAAAAAAGGAGAAAGATATATCTGTTAAAAATACAGAATTTTTTAGAATTACACAAACTTTGTAGGCAAGTAATACTGGAATTCAATCAAACAATTTTTAAAATAGTGTTAATTAGAATAAGGTGGATGTTGTAGCAGCCTCATAAAAGTATATAATTCAAATCTTGAGTTTACTTACTTTTTTTTAGAAGATTTGCATTGTGGAAGCATGAAAATATAAGATTTTACATCAAGGACTGCTCACTTATTGATGGTAAGTCAACTTCAAAGATTTTTTTCTGTCATTAATTATTTTGGAGTTGGCTGAGGTCATTAAAAAAAGTCACATTTACATCCCTAGTATGCTTCTAATTACCTCTGCTCTCTCAATTGTTGTACTTTTAAAACATATTATAGTCACTTTCCTTTTATAGTGCTGTCATAAAACATTGTATCCACATCTAAAATGCAGTAATGAGAGGGTAGATTTATTGTTTCAGTTAAGCAGGGGATTTTATTTTAAATTATTTGAACCCATCATATAATTTCTAAATTGCTTTACACACAGTTCTAGCAAGTGTCATGTCATGATGCTATCTTGTATTTTTAAGTTAAAATAATGCAAATGGCAGGTTGAATGCTATATGAGAGAAACTTCCAGTGGCCATCAGCAGTTTGGACTGTAATGTACAGTCATATAATTGAGCCATTTGAATGAGATCTTTTGAACTCATGCTAAAGCTATCTTATTAAATGACTCCAAATAACATGACAGGCTATCATTCATCTCAATAAATTGTTGGTTAAGTATGACTGACAAGTAGATTAGAATAAAGCCAGAAACAGAAATATCTAATAAATAAGAACTATTACTAATGAATATAATTATGTGGTTTTCAGGGTACCAGTCACCCAAGGACGAAAAGAACAGGACCCAGGTTGGTGAGTAAGAAGGTCATCATAAAAACTGTCATTTTGTTATTGAATCTGGAAGCACAAGCCAATTTTTTCAATGACAGTATCTCTATGTAATGTGAAATATTGTATAGTAAAAATAATAAATTGCTCCTTTGTCTTTGTATCACTGGGTCAACTTAGCAAGAAATAAAACCAAAGAAGTCCAAGTAAAGAATAGAAACCATATTGTTCCAAAGGTCAGTGTAATCTCCTTCATTTTCTTTTTAAATTGCTCATATAAAATTAAAGTTGATTTGTATTATAGTCATAAATTTCCTCTAAAGGAGAGATTAAAGTTAAATTGAGGCTGCTAGTTTGAGCATATGCAGTGCTTTACTTAATATTCAGATATTTTGTTTCTTGATTAAATTCACATTTTTTATCATTGCCAATGGTGTTTTCTTCTGAAAATGGCTTTGAAAAGGTCAATAAACTAAAAAGTCAGGGCAGCATTCTCATTATTAACTCTTCAAAATCACTCTGTAGAGCAATTAATAATTTACAGATATATTTTTAAAACCTATACATCATGCATTCCAAAATTTTTATTAGTATATATTAAATATATGAATACATGTTATGCACATATTATATATGCAGCCTAAAGTGTATAAAAATTTATTCTCAGTGTCCATGTTCTTTTATTTGTTTGTTTGTTTTGGTTATCATCCTTATTTTCCCATTGCCTAGCACATTTGCTCAATAAATATTTATTTAAATTAAATCATATAAAAACTATGAAATCCCAGCATGTCCATATAGCAAGACTAATATTTTTATGATGCTATATGGCTTACAAAAATTCATTTTCAATGATTATTGGCAATTCAGATGAGAATAACAACAATTACTGTGTCTTTGTAGCACTTATAATAGTTCTAAAATAACTTTTTTAAATTTATGGCATCTCCTTGCCCCTTATATTATAATTCATATGTGTGCAAACAATGTCCTCTTATCCACCACAATATCCTCATCTCATGTCATTGTATGGCAATGCTTGTTAGTAAATATGTCCTCAATAAATATTTACTGAATTAATAAGTGAATAAATTGTTACTATATATTGAAGCCTCATTGTAAGTAAGCTTACTACTCAGTTCCACCTTTTGGTTCTCAGACCACGCATTCTATTTTTTGTGGACCCCATTACAATATAGTTGCTAGTTTATAAAGTGCAGAAATTGTACAGGGTCAGGTAAATGCTGAGAATCGAATTATGCTCACCTATACTTTAATAATGGGAAAGGATATGAAACAGAATGAGGAAAACAATACGCAGGCAAACATAGGCCAGTTGAAAAACTTCTGAACACAGCAACCTGAGAACTTTGCTCAGGAAACAAATTACTCTTCAGATTATGAATCAAGATGCACACAAGTTACTTTGTTCTCAGGAAAACCAAGACATGAGGGGTTTTTCTCTCCCACTGGTCTGAGTAACTAATTAAACCAGGTGCAGATCACTGTTCAGTAAATTTTAGCTAAACAATGTAATAAGCAAGTACAGGGTGGCTCCAGAGAACATTCTGATTTTAAACAGATCACTGTAAGTCATCGAAGGGCTACATTTCATTCTTATTTTGGCTAGCTGTGCAGATATCCCTGCATAAGCATAGATCTAACAAGGACTAGCTTTCTCACACCAAGTGTACACCACAACCAGAAGGAGAGCTTCCTGTGCTTACAGGGTGTCTTCTCCAACAGCTTAAAAAAATCTGTTTTATTACTCACATATTCTGGGAGCTTCTGGATTGTATCATATTTTATAGGATTATTGAGTATGATTGACAAAGGTGTACAGGGCAGCACATTTGCTATAAACCAAATACTTGTCTCTTTAGTCCAAGATGGGGATGTGGTAGATTAGATACTCTTAAGTTCTCAAATTGTGTGCTATCTTAACATACTTGAAATTATTCTCAGATAAATTTGATTGGGCTTTTACCAAATAGGAGAAAACTGCTATTTCTCTTATTTATAGGACCTCATTATAATGTCCTTCACTGAGGGACGTTTTTAGATTTAAATAGTGAGAAAGTTCCATGTGTCAGTATAGTGTGTAGCTTTCTCAACAGTATTCATCTAAATATATTCTTTGATTTTTAAATTAAATATTGAGAAAATTAATTTTTTTATTTGACATTAAAGATAGTCTGCTTCTGGTGTTTCTCTTGAACCTGTATCTTCTATCTGTCCATCTCACTCATTTAGCTGCTATTTTCATTGACATTGTTTATTTTTTTGCAAGGGCAGGTGTCCCAAGACAAGACATTCATTCAGTAGTTTGCTCAAAGGGTTCACAGGACCCAGCAGTGGTTATTCTCAAGATTTTAGTTTATTAAAAACTTTACAGAGCAACATCAACAAGGGAAAATGCTGAAAGTGGTAGAGTCTAGAGGAAGTCTGCTGCAGACTTTTGAAGTCCACTCCCTTAGGGGTCACACAGGCACAATTATTCCTCCAGGAGTGAACTACAACAACACATAAATGTTTCTGCCCATGGAAGCCATCTTGAGCCTCAGAGTCCCGGCTTTATACAGAGGGCTGCTTATATGGGCACACCATATATGGGATGACCAGCCATGTTTATTGAAACTCCAGACCAACAAGGAAAGCAGTGGCAGTGTCTACCATACATCCTATTGTTTCACAAGCTAGACACACAAGCCTGTACAGTATGATTGCGTGCCATAGACTTTGGAACATTCTTGTCAGGGAGTAACAGGGAGTTTACCAATATGAAAGTTTCCACAGTCTGCCAAGCAAGCCCTCTTGAAGACACAAAATGGGCAACACCAGAGCTGCTGCATTAACTCTTTCCTGCCCCTGTCCCCTATACTATCACTTGAGCTAGTGAATGGGCATTAATTTATTGGTTGAAGCTTCTACTTCTCTCTCTAGACTTCAGACTTAGGCTTGGTGAAATAATGCTGTTAAATGCTAAGGGCATGAATATATTTTACTTCTGCCTGGTAGGATTAAAGTATGAAACAATGAAAGACAAGAAAGGAATACAAGGGTTGTAGAAGATGGATATGTTAGGAGTGATGTTTTATAGTTATTGAGGATGAGATATGAAACTTTATGTCTCATTTGTTTGAAAAAGAATAACTTAAGGAGAATAGGTCACAATAATGAAATTCTAGGAGATGTAAGGTGATTATAAGACGGGGGAACAGCTGTTCGCCATATTTTTCTGAAATGTGAAAATGAACTTTAATTGTTAGTTAAAGTCATATATGACATAAGAAAAATGGTTAGGCATGTCAAGCAGCTAATACACTTGCTGTGAAAGACTTGCAAGTCTTTACAGAAACCATCAGAAAAAATGAAAGATCACCTTTTTACCCTGAGTTTGTTAGCTTTGATTTTACCACATTATGGAGCAGACTACCAATTCTTTTCAAAGCTTCTTCAGATTATAGGATTACTGCAAAAATATTTCCATTCTATCCTCTGATATACCTTCATGTATGATGCTTGTTATTTAGGAATATCTGAAGCATAAAGAAGCATGAAACACATACTTTCCCATAGTTTGAGATAAAAAACAATTTCAAATTTCAACAGACATTTCTTTAGAGTTTCTAACTCTAATAATTTAAGCCTACCAAGACTAAATTATGTCTTTGCTAGATCTTGAATTTAAGGTGCACACAGCACTGTAAGGTATAAGTGATGGAATAAACTGAATGATATAAATAAAGATGTAATAAAGAAGAATGATTATGCAACTTCCAAAGAATCACATAATTAACAAATAAGAAATGATGTAATGGGGACTACACCTGACGGAAGAAATCACATATTGTAAAAAACAAGTGTAAGAAAATTTATTAAAAATTATAATAAAAATGCAAATATTGCAAAAAAATTTAAAAGTATATAATTTTTATAGTTTAAAAATATTTTTTAAAAATGTCATATAGATAATTTACACGTACCCAATAAACATTTATTGACAATTTTAAAATATGTTTTAGTCTATATAAGCAAACTGTGAAATATTCCCAAGCGTTATTTGAAATAACCTATACTTAAACAATATAATGCAGTTATTAAAGCATCTTAAGAGTATTGAGGGTTTTTTTTTTTTATCTCCCTGTTTGGAGACTTATTCATTAATAAACAAAAATCCCACAAAAACTGTGAACCTTTGACAAAAGCATGCATTTAGGTGATAAAAAAAAATCCCTCAGCTGTTTGGAAGAGATCCCTAATCTCCAAACACAATGAAGCAGAACAAATGAACTTTCAGCCTTTCCTCAAAAAGAATGAATGATCAGTGATAAGCAACATTTCACAGAAAGTTCCTGAGTAAAAGCAAAAATTGCAAGTCTCCGATGATCCGCAAACATTCTCTTCTCAGCACTTTCCATCCTTTGTTGTCTCCCTTTACACTCCCTTCAGTCACAAATACAATTTAAATTTTCTTTTCTTAAAACAAATAGCACAGAGTCTAGGAACACACAAAGTGAATAAATATAGATCTCTCAAATTAGCAATCAAAAACTTCCCTTTATTTTCTCCAAAGTGATGTATTTTTTAAAGATGGGGTGAATTGTAATCAGTGGTGTATATTTTCTGGCTGCAAGCTGTCTCTTGAATGTTAATCTGAAAAAAAAGCTGATTCAAAAACACCTAAAAGTTTTAATGTGTGTTTTATGCAGCCAGGTTCATTAAGCACTGTATTTTGCATGTGCCAGTCCTGGTCAGTTTGGGGATAAAATGTAGTAAAAAAAAAAAAAAAAAAAAAAACAAGACTTATTAGACAAGATCACTGCACTTATTTGCATGCTTCTAGTACAGAAGATGCTGTTATAGGAAAGAATTTATTATATAGATGATGTGGAAAACCTAAATACACTTGATTGAAATCATTAAAAACACTGTTGGCTTCTCATGGGAATAAGGGTTAGCCTCCTGGTCTCATTCTAATAAGGATAATTAAATTCTGCATATCTAAAATCCTCTGATTCCAGCTTGGAGAAGTCATTTATTTTCTATTAGGTACTGCTGTTCTAGATTCTGAAACTCTAGCTGTCATTCAGTTCAGAGATAATTGCATTCAGTGGTGGGCAAAATATTATGCTTTATATGCTACATAGTAAAATGCTTTCGTGTGACAATTTTTTTTTCATAAATTCGTGACATTAAAATCATTTGGTCTATTTTCTGGGCTAATATAATTGAAAATATTATGTATTTTACTAAATATCAAGCCCAAAAAAGTCAGCTATAGTAGCAACATGAAAAATATTGTATAACTTTCCTATTTATTTGCTACAAATAAGTTATATGAAGAACCACATCAAATATGATAAATCATTTTCCTAAATATTTAACATATTAATCCATTTTGTTGCATTATTTTTTTTTTTTCTAAAGGAGTGTTTAATCACCAATTCTCACCCCTCAAATGTCACCGGGTAGCATCCAGTTCTCTCTCAATGATTTGTGTCCATATTCTCTTCCTTTATTCAAATCAAGACTGATTTCAAGAAAGAAACAAGTTTCTCACCCCAACAGACCTTTCTCATTTTTATTTAAACTAGAAACAGTCATCTCAGCATGTTAAAGCAAATGAACAGTGAGAAGAATCTGAAAACTCTGTTCCTTTGTGCTTACAAAAAGCCGTTTCTGTCATTAGTGCCTTGTCATCATTCTGCCTCCTATTTCTTTATGCTAGTATTTGGTTATGAGGTTTACTGAAATCCTTGCTATTATTAAGAATACAGCTTATGTCTGCGTGCATCTCATTAGGTTGATTGGCAGGTACATGATGAAGGTTTGGTAGAAAACAATGGTAACTGAAAAGACCAGAAACCCAGAGAACATACAAGTTCTCATATTGCCCCACTTTTACCTTGCCTCCCAAATGGTTCAGTGGGCAGGTTCAGTGAACATGTCTGCCTCCTGCTGGAAGGATATGCTACTTAGGTTAAAACATGGATAGATCTTGACTACCAAAAATAGTATAAAGTTTGGTAATTTATATAAATGTAATTAAATGGAAGGTTTGTGACTATACTTGCTCTTCTTCCCAAAAGTATTGCCCTAGGCTACTATAAGTCTGTTAAGTCACCACACCATGCATGACATTATACTCTATTTTTAATTCCACAAATGCATGTGTTGTCCAGTTTCAGTTCCATTTGCTATGAATTTTATTTCCAGCTAAATCACAGGTTAAAGGGGACATTCAAAAGCAGTTTTATTATATTTCTAAGTTTCCAACAAGGATATTTCCAAGTTTCCAACAAAGTTAATGAAGTTCAGATGAATCTGAAAATGAAGGGGGAAAAATGTGATTATTGTAATTGCATTTTAAAACCTGCGGCATAGAGACTTCAAAATAATTATAATATCTACAGTCTATGAACAAACACATGGTTACTATATGAAATCCCTTTTAAAAAATTCAGTATAATTTTATTTAGTGCCTACTGTCAGGGGCAAAGCAGTCTTGAATGTAAAACATCCTATAGAATAAGATACACATTCTCAAAAAAATTATTCAGAATAGCACATACTTGTCTTTTGCTATATTTATTTAAATCAATTTATAATGTAGGTCTCTGGGACTATTTACTTTTCCAACATTTATGGTAAAATATATTTGCAATTAATGTAACTATGATTTATAAAATAATTAGAAAATTCCTTTACCTACAGTTAGTGTTATACAACGTGAGTGGGAAATAAGTGAATGTGGCTTATATTCACGTTTTACCAACTCTATATGGAAAATTATATAGGCAGTAGGATTCAAAAGTATGTTCATTAAAACTATTCATCTCATTCAAAACCCATATGTTGAATTTATACCCCGTGCTAATCTCAGGAGCAAAAAAATCACAGAGGGGATAAACCAGTTTGCATGCTCTAGTTATCAGCAGAGTGAGGTCCCTAAATGTCATGATTCTGTCCGTAAAGCAGATGCTCTCCTTCTATCATGAGTTCTGATGTTGCTAATCTAGACATTAATGGGACACTAGAATTTTCATTACAAGCCCCTGACAACTATTACAACCTAGTTTGAAAGTGGATTTACAATGAAAAAGTTTTTTCATAATTTCTATTCATGGGGCACCCCTTTTGATAGACACCCTATTTCATTCTTTCTGGTATGAAATAGTAGAGATGAGACAGAAATCTTAAAGTCAGCCATATCTTTGTTTCTTGCTTTTTCAAAACTGTACGGAGTCTTGGAACAATATTTGATACCCAATAAGTTTTTAACTTGGGTGATTTCTCAAATAAAACATTGGTAGAACAGTTCTGTTCATGTGACTTGGTAGATGTATTCTTTTTGCTGAGACATTCTTTCCATTTTATTTTCCTAGAAACAACTCTAATACAGTCTGTACGGTAAAGTGGAAGTTATCAGGTTTATTCTGGCCTCCCACCATTAGCATCAATGATCGGCACCTGTGGTCTTACATGTATGTCTTATAGCGGCACCTGGAGTGTGGTGTGGGTGTGTGTAAGTGGACACACCTGAGCCGAGAGACTAAGCATATAAGGACATGGCAGCAGAGGACTCTGCAGCAGAGAGCAGTAGAGACCAGTGAAGTCACCACCCGACAATGCCAGATAGCCCAGAAAGAGTGAAGATTCGCCTGCCAGCCTCCCAGCCCCCAGGCCTCGCTGCAGACGGTGTAGAGAGATCGTTAAAAGCCACTGAAGGCTCCAGAACTCCTCCCTTACCCGGATCATAGAAAACCTGTTCTGTGCCTTGCTGGCACTACACACAATCTGAAATATTTACAATGCTATAGTATTATGTTTAGGATCAGCTTCTAAACAATACAGGATTGAGAAGTGATTGACAGTAGATTAGACAGAGCAGGTCATGAACTGATGTTTGTTTGGTAAAATAAAGTTCTTAAACTGTTTTCATTTTTGTATGGGTTTGAAACCCCCCATAATACACATAAAAAAAAATCTACCTTAGTGGGGCCAAACTGGTGGCTGCAGGTTAGAGTCAACATTTCACCGCCGTAGGGTTTGATAACTGGGGAAGAATAATAATCTGTTTCCAGATTTTCACAAAAGTGAGATGTGGCAACATTGAGCCAGTATTCCCTTAAACCATACAGAATAGAAGCTGCTCATGTAGAAAGCACATCTATTTGCTACAACCTTGGAGCACCCTGCTGGCTTACGTCTGGTAGATTTCACTTCTTTCCCTTGCCTCCCTCTCTCTAGCAGCCGTTTGAATTACTGAACTTACAAGTGGCTTTCACTTTATTATTGCAAGATAAGAACTGCTAAGAACGATCCAGTTATTTACTATGGATAATATGGACTAATGTTGCCATCTTCTCATTTTTCAAGAAAATCTAAAAGCTCAAAATTATATGCAATTTTCCAGTTTACAAATACTGTCCAGATCACATATCTATCGGTCACAAAAAGTAACCAATAAGAATATTTTCCAACATTTCCACAATGCCCAACCCAACTTGATTGCCTATGGAAAGTCTAAAATAAGCCCAATGGAGAATACAAAGACATTTTCGGTCCTTAAATTCAAAAGAATAAAAAATACCTGCTCTCCTAGTCCCCAAGATTTATACTTCAGCTTTGTGTGACTTATTTACTCATTCAGGATCTGTGATAATTGAAGCGTTTTATTCCTAAACTCAAATGTTAATCTTACTATGCTCCAGACAAAATCTAATCAGCTATTCTGATTACAGTGATATAATCACATACATATACATATAACACATACACATCTTACTGCATAGTAAAATATAGTTTCCATTTCAAAAAATTGTAAATCAAGCATATAAAATTGAAAGAAGGAGGAAATATACCAGTGTTGCAGTGAATAGAAGTAGAACAAGAAAAATGAGTTATGGATGTCATTACATATCATTCATGTTTAAAAGAACTTTTTGTAGCATGAATATTCAATTTACAAAGCCTTGCTATAAATCAGTCATCATCAGTGAGAGATTTATCTAGCTTGCTTGTGTGATATCATAACTCATTACTTTATAGGAAGAAGACCATGGAGTAAATTGCTAAATTCATTAAAAACTTATATATTACTGTCTAGGAAAAGACCAATCTTTTGAAAACCATGAAACCATCTAATAGTTCATACACATAGAAATACTTTAATGAGACTTTACAAGAATAGTTATTTCAGATGCAGATAAAAGACATAAAATTGTGCATTGTCAGGTTAATAGCTTGTTAATTGTTAGCAATACTTGACAGCAAAAACTTTTTGGGAGTTCAACATAAAAATGTTTTTCTGACCTCTGGTAGTGGAGACTTTTTTATCCCACCCAGGCTGAAAGTCTTTTACCACTGAGGAGATGTATAATATATGAAAAATTTCAACACCAACATTGAATCCCATGCTTACAGCAATTTCACATTTGGATTAAACCTAACAACAGTATATTTAAGTTGTGTCCTCTGACCTTTTGGGTTCAGAGAAATCTGTTAATAGCTTGATATAGAGGGGAATGAAAGAGCGCAGGGTAGTTTTCTTTGTATTCATTTAAATAAATGAATGAAACGCCAGCCATAAAAATGTCCCCTCCCAGTTTGTATATTTACAAATGACATTAACATGCAGATATGAATTCTTTGAATGTCATATATATCCTTGAACAGTTTAAAAAGAAAAAAAATTTCTAGACCATTAAAGAAAACATTAAACATTGACTTAGACTGAAATATAAATAACTGTTTTATGTTCATTTGGAATTAAATCATTAATACATAATATGCTTTGCCTCTGCTTAAATCAAAAGACGGGAAAGAAACAACTGGAAATATACCTTTCATGGCTAAATTAATAAAACAAGACTTTGCAATGTAGCAAAGATAATCAATGGGTCACAGCTCTTTGTGGTAGCAAGGTTAAAGTTACCTTAGCAAGATCTAGATAAATCTGCTAGGTACCTCCTATAAAAGCAATGAGTAATCAGTTAATTTTTCAGTGAAATATAGTTTCAAAGCTGGAATTTTTTCCCTAGAAGTTGTCTTCCTTCTTCACCCCCTTTGAAGATGGTGTTTTTATCATAGACTCAGTAAGTAAGGAACTACAAAGTAAATTGCCTTAACAATTCTTTATGAAGTTTCTCATACAGTTTCCCCACAGAATCCAGGGACAGGTAACTGAAACATCTTCCGTGGGCAGCAGGCTCACAAGATGTATTCATGGTTGTCAACTTCCGGTTTTATCACTCCATGCAGTGGCTCTTCACGATTTGCTCACTGAAAGCACAAGATTCATTTCTTATGACAACCCTTTCCTATACTCTCTCACCATAGAATGACATTTCTTCAAAGTAAGAAATTCCTTCAAATTAAAGAAATATAAACTGTAGGGTTTGCTATACCCGTAAAGCCTTATACCCCTAGAATCAGCACTGAACCTCCAGACACTAGAAAACGGAGAGTCCAGAGTTTGGTTTTGTTTTTTAATTTGAACTTACTAATAAGTGCTAGAAACATACCGGAGTCTCACATTTATATACCATCACTAAAAAACCTTCCCTTTCTTCCTATAAGACTAATGAGAGGAGCCAGGGATACTATTCTAAAGAACATAAAATGTTCCCGTTAATAGGCCACGGTTTGCTTTCTTGTTTTTCAGGGTAAATTTCAAGGCAGTAATGGCATAAGCTCAGTTAATTCTGAAATTCTTTTCCTCCTGCTTTACCTTCTTTAGTTTGTTAACTTTTAATCCTCGTTATGGTTGTGTTATGTTCCTCCCCGAAAAGATGCTGACGTCCTAAACCTTAGTACCTCAGAATGTATTCTAGCTTGTAAATAGGATCATTACAGAAGTAATCACATGAAATTGAGGTAGCATTTCACTCAGTACAACATCTATGTGGATGGGAAATTTGGATACAGACCCACAGAGGGAAGACAGCGTGAAGAGAGACTGGGAGAAGACAGCCATGTGCACCAGTTGTTAAGGTAGCTCAATGAGCAAAACAACCCTGGTGCACATTCACAACCCAAGGAACACCCAGCATAGCTGGCAGGTACCAGAAGCTGGAAGAGGCAAGAAGAATTTCATGGCCGTCACCTTGATTTCAGACTTCTGAAATTCAGAACTATGAAACAAAGAATTTCTTTTAAGTTACCCAGGTTTTGGCACCTTGTGCAACATCAGATTTTCTGCACTAAGTTTCTGTCTAGCCCCTTGCTTCCACTTCGGTGCCCATCACAGCCACCCTCCATGCCAATCCCTTGGCGATTTCGCATGGCAATCGGTGTTCATTCTAAATCTAAATTGATCGTGTAAATATATTGCTTCAAACCTTTAAAATGCTTCCCATTATTTTTCGAATAATGATCAAAATCTCTCACCGAACTTTCAAAGCCTAGGTGATTCTTCGCCCCTTCCCATGCACACTCTAAGCTAACCTTGCACAGATCTCCAGCAATCCAGTCACAGGGGTCTCTGTGATACAGGCCTTCATACAAATCAAGGAACATCCCTCTCTAACCTTCCTAATTTTTTTTTCCTCATGCGCAAACCTCTCTGTTTCCAGCATGAGGAAACTGGATCATGAGATGATAAGCAGAAACCTGTGGTGCAGCCATTAGCAGATGGAACTACTCTGGACTCACTAAGATAGTGACTGAAACCTGGGAGACGCCAAATTCCTTAAACCCTGTGCTGATTGGCACACATACCAAAAATAGCTCAATTCTTTCCTCAACCCCTGCACTTGAAACCCTGAAACCTCTTCATTCTAGAAGGTAGATTTGAGCTTGGTCTCCCATCCCCTTGGGTGGCACCATTCTGGTAATAAAAAAGAAAAAAAAAGATAGGCATTTCCATGTTTTATACACTGATATTCTGTGTTCGGTTACTGCACTTCTAACATAGGAATCTCGACAATTAGAAACATCTTGATTTCTTAAAATGGCTGTCTCAGTCGTGTTCCTCAGAGTCTGGATGAATTCCCTCCTGCCTAAAATGCTTTTTGTCGCCTACCTGCTTCCTGTGCCTTCTTCATCTGGCTAGCATCCATTTATTTTTGTATGATTCTTTCTGAAATGTCATTCTCAAAAATACTTCTCTTTGTCTCTTAAAACTTTGGTTAGGACCCCTCATGTTCTTTTCATAGCACATAGCATTCCCAATTGTAATTATATTTTTATTGATTGGATCATTTAGAATCTGTCCATGCCATCAGACCCTCAGAACAATCACCAGGGTTGTTTTGTTCATTGAAACACCCTGGCAACTTGCAAGTGTCAGACTGGATGGAATATATACGTTAAATGAAAAAATAGCAAGGAAAACTGCATGAATTAATTGCTAGCTTCCCTGTTAGCATTTATTCCCAGTCATTGATCCTGAAGCCCTACCTGGTTTAATTCATTGCATGAGAATTGCTAGATATTTGTAATAAAGTGTGGACTACCAGGCACCTGGCTAGCCTACTGTCTGGGACTCAGCACAGGGAAGGACAGGGAAGAGGAGATGGTGAGGTGCCACTTACCTTGTGAAACCTCAGTTAAGCAATATCTCCAGCAGTCACGACAGGCAACACTTCATAAGCTCCAAATTCGATCTCTTCACAGAAGAGTGAGTACATATGAAATTATCCAATTAGCCTCTATAAAAGTATGAAGAATTACTAAGCTAGGTGTTTTGATGCAGAAATGAATAAGCTAGGACTAATTTACTTGGCGGAGATAAACTATTAAATGAGAAAGATTGATAATCAGACAAATTACCATACATTGAAATATATTTTTTTCTGCCCAGAGACGTAACATTTAGTTCTGATTAGAAAGCATGAAGTAAAAACTGGGGTACGAAGACACCAATTTGATGTGAGTTCTCATAGATGAGGAGGGACAGAGGAGGATTTCAAGAAGATAAAATAGTTTAAAGTATGGAGTCGGGAAAGAGCACCACTGTCTCAGAAACCAGTAATAATGCCTCAGGGGTTAGTGGGTAAAGGGCATGGTAAGCCAAACCAAATAACTTAGATATGAAAATTTTAATCAATATAGTAACATTTACAAAGACAGTGACACTGCCTTTTAGGACTTTAGTTGATTTTGGAAGGTTAGTTGTTTCTCCTGTCAATGCTGACACAAACTACCAAGTTGAAAAACATTGTTTGCCAGCAAGAACATTTTTCATTGATCTGTATAGGAAACTGAAAGATTCAGTTTCTAAATTCTCCATGTGAAATCTGTTGGAATTTAAATTGATATTTAAAGACATCTATGCAATGTATATGCCTGTATTATTCAAACTTAAAATATATTGTTTTATTGAACTGTTATCTTGCTATAGAAAATGTACATTTGGTTTTATTGCCCTAAAAATGTATCATAATTGTTTACTGAAAAATATTCTACAAAAAGCAGAATAGGAATGCTTTTTTTTAAGATTTATTTATTTATGCATACAAACTGGGGTACAGGTCAGAGGTGTGGGGCGGCGAGAGGGTTCACCAGAGACAGAGTGGGGAGCAGAACAGGCAGATTGATGGAAATACACTGCTGAGGGGAGCAGCGGGCAAGGCGGGAGAGGTCTGCCACGCCATGTGGGAATTTGGGGCGTCAAACTTGCGTTGCCGCTGCCAACAGCTCCACAGTGCAGCGCTTAACCACTGTGCCACCAGGGAGATCCTAGAATAGGAATGCTTTAATTCAATATTCTCAGCCCTACTTACACCTAAGACACCTTAAAATCTTTTAAATTAATTGTTGGTAGGCACTCAGTATGTCTCTAAAGTTAAATTGGAGATTCCTTATTAGTTTGAGACAAATAATAAATAATTAAAAACCTATGTTCAGAATGATAGTCTGTTAACATCAAAGGAGAGAGAAAGATATCAGAAAGGGAATCTATGTTAATATTTTCTTAATCCTAAAATTGCTCTAAAAACTATACTACTTGTTTACATTCTTAATTATCCTTCTTAAACTGGCTAAAATGAGTGAGGCACCTCCATGATACTATTTGATTTCTAATTCTTATCTTTTAGGGAGAAATATTTGTGATTTTTTTAAGAATTGTAAAGAAAATTACTTCGTGTGCCTTATTTTCTCTTGCTAAATTATGATAATTTTAAGACTAATCCCTAACATTTTTCTTTTTCTTTATATTTTTTTGTGCACAAATGTTAGCATTTAGTATTGTAATAAAAAAAAATGAAGAGGAACATTGTCTGAATGAATTCATTTCCATGAGAACAATGAAGCTCAAGTTTGCCACACATTATGGTTCTGCCTTGATGTGATATGTGAGCAGATTATTGTGTGATGGATTAATATTCACCCCCAAGAACAAAGTCTACATCAGCTTTCCTTTTCAACTGACCTAAATTCTGAAAGGGATTATAAATTACTATTTAATCCTTTGCGCTTTATGCCCTTCCAAAACTACAAATACTTACGCATTTTGATTAGAGCGTTTAAAAAGCAGTTATGATGGCAGAAACATATTTACTGTTACAGTAAACATGGGATAAGACAGGATGTTTATTTAAATTCTAAGTGATAGTAATCAGCTATATATTTCTATATACTCCAGTTCTAGATATTCCTCTTCTGCTGAGTGGGAATGATATTTGCCTTAATAATTCACAGAGTAAAAGTAATTACACTGAACTCTGCACATATAAAGTAATATTCAAAATGGTACCTTCAGCCCCAAGTCGCCTGATATCCATTCATTCAGTAAATAATTTTTAAGGCTGTACCGTGTGATTATTTTGTGATCATTAAAGTCTATGCTTTGAACTTTACTTACCTCTTTCTAATTATAAGAATTTTGGAAATTAATTTCTCTCTAATACTCAGTGCTCCTCAGAAAAGTAGAATAGTATATGAAACTCAAAAACTTGGTGGGAGAACTTAATGGAACGTGTATTAGACACTTAGCACTGTATTTTGAGTGGGATTTAAATAGTGCAGATGGAATGGTTTAAGAAGTTAGCATAGCAAGTCTGATTCTTTGAAGGGCCAATTTGCAGAGTTGGCCCTTGGTTGGTTCTGGAATCTTGGCTTTTCAAGGTTCTGTAAATTAATCAGGGTGCTTTTAACCATCCAGTTATTTGTACAGACCAGGTGATTAAGAGAAACGTCCTTCATTCCTGTGGGGATCTTGAAAGCTGGTAGCTACAGCTAGGCAGAGTACCTATGTGACCAGTCTTCAATAAAACCTTGGACTCTGATTCTCAAACAGCCTTTCCTGTGCAGAAACAGCATATCTTGCACTGATGGAGCAGGAAGTACACACCTTCTGCCCCTTTAAGAACCACATAGAAAGCTTGTATCCAGACTCTGCTGGATGAGACTTTTTCCCCTTGCTGATCCTATTTTTGGGGATCATTTCTGTGTAGTAATTCACAGTCATGACTATAACAACCTTCAAGTCTTCTGAGTCCTAGCAAAACATGAAATATATATATGATCTTGTCATTGGACAAGCGAACGAGCCTGGGGCCCCTCAGCCCAATCCTGACTTCTCCAACAAAACGGGTGGATGAGTTAGCAACGACTCAGTCTCTGTCCACTGAGCCACACTACCTCAGTACTCAGAATGATGGACCAAAGGGTCCTGCTCCCAAGCTGGGGAAATGGGCCCTTGAGACTCCCTGGTCAAGACTGAGAACATGACTCAGCAAACACTGGTGAGGGCAGGCAAGGGATCGGGGTTTATTGGTTAGCAAAAGCGCAAGAAAGGGGTACTCTTGGGAGATCTCTCTAGGCATGTGAGAGAGACTCCAAGAGATGCTGGGGCTGAGGGTTATATAGCTTTGAGGACTGGGTTTACAGTCTCAGCTATAAGCTTGCCTGGTTCTCAATGGCGGCAGACAAGAAAGCAGGTCATGAAGCCCCTATGTGGAGAGCAGGAACAGGTCTTTATTTTGAGGCAGAGGAGATACACAGGTAGAAACAGTGGTAGTGTACAGCAGCGGCAGCCCTACTAGGCTCCGTGAGCAGCCTGTGAGTGGCCATGAGAGGCCCCTCCAGAGGAGTCCTATTAGCTTTGATGTGACTTATAGACAAAGGGCCATGTTTAAGCCTAGTTTACACAAATATATTTCATGCATGCAAACTGCACATCAAGATTACATTTTATTTACAGTTCTCTGCATGTGCAGACTAACTCTCGAGGCTACATGTTACCTACTAGGCCACCTTTGCTGGAAAGTCACAGTGAAAAACAGTCTTAGAAACTTGAAGAAAACTATGTTTTCCCACAGGCCCTACACTCCAACTGTTCTGATTTTTTTTACCGCACGATCTATTTTTGTGAGGGTCCCTTGGTGATGAGTACAGCGCATTGCATCTATAATTCACAACAATAGTATCAGCTACAACAAAATGCTCCTAAAATGTAGGCAGTCTCCCTCCAAGACAGCTGGGGCAGTCTGCCAGCTGGATGTCAGAGATGCCCGCCATTTTTTTTGCACAGGATTTCCTTTGTGAGTATTTTAACACTTTGTTTTCTTAGCTAGAACTGCCAAACTTGACTAACATTTTTGTGCTTATTTTGGATACGTACACAGCATTTAGAACCCCCAAGAGCACAGACTCCTCCTTGTGAGGCAGTCAGCATGTCAAGGGCTCAGTCCACGAGGATATTGGTGCAAATCAACCTAGGAGTGGAAAGACAAAGGGGTTAACTACACAGGCAGTGGCAAGTCTCTCCCCTTTTGGCAATACACAAAGTTAGTTTTTATTAGAAAACAGAATTGTGGCTGGCAATTGTGGTCTCCTGGCTGGGAGTATCACACTCTCTTTGCCAGCAAGGAAGCATAAAGGATTTTACATGCAACAAGAGAGGTAGACTCATAATGGGCCAAAAGGCCAGCGTATACTCATGGCTTTTAAAAGTTTCTTAATCAGCAGTCCTGGATGGGCTACTATCACTCACAGGTACCATTGCCCTGTTACCCAAAGTGTTGTTTACAGATTAGCCTCCAGCCTCCACCCCCAGAGGCTATTTGGGATACAGTGTAAGGGGGAGCCCATAGTATCCAAGGCTATACCCAGTCCACAGTTTATCTCTGGTCTGGTCCAGTCAGGCCAGCAGCAAAACATTGCCCTGCTGCCCAAACCTAGACTTAAGCAAAGCATCTGGATGGGGTGGCTGCACCATGCAGCAGTGCCTCCACCAGGGGCCAAATTGCCTCCCTTTGCTCCTTTCTTTTTTTTTTTTAAGATTTATTTATTTATGCATATAAACTGGGGTGCAGGCCAGAGGTGTGGGGACAGTGAGAGGGTTCACCAGAGACAGAGTGAAGAGCAGAACAGGCAGATTGACCAAAATGCACTGCTGAGGGGAGCAGTGGGTGAGGCAGGAGAGGTCTGCTGTGCCATGTGGGAATCTCCCTGGCTGGGCATCGAACTCACACCGCAGTTGCCAATAGCTCCACAGCGCTGTGCTTACTCTGTTGCTCCACGAGGGAGGCCCCCCTTTGCTCATTTCATTTACAGTCTGCAACACGTACCAGCCGGCCGGCATCAATGTGGAGCTACAGCTACCATCCTTGCTTGAACAAGCCATGTTAGCATTCTCTGATGTCCTCTGCCATGGGATTGTATGGCTGTCGAAACTCCACTCAATACCCATGGCCTTAGCCCATGGTTGCATAACTGTCTATCCATTCAGGTACCAGGTGGAAAGTACATTCCGCAAGGATCTGTGCAATCCACAAAGTACATTCCGCAAGGATCTGTGCAAACCACCAAGGGGAAGGGTTTATCTAAAACATATACATACAACATGGAGAGTTTCCAAAGGAGCAAACCTCGTCTCAATCAGGTAGTACATGTTTCTGGGTAAACAGCAACAGCCGTCCACACTGCCGGCTGGCCCTGGCTGGAACCAGTGTCTACCTCTCCTAGGAAGCATTCTGGGCAGCAGGCGCATTGCCTGCCTTTAACTCTGCTATGGTGCCTGTGACCACTGTACAGCCGCCCGACAGCCGATACTGCCAGGTATTGGTCACTTGCCTGGGGATTGGTAGTTGGATGTGCAGATGCTCAGCATGTCCATGCAACACTGCCTTTACCACACATTTTTCTTTTATTTTTTAAGATTTGTTTTTTTATGCATACAAGGGTGTAGGCAAGGGGGGTCAGTGAGAGGGTTCACCAGAGACAGAGTGGGGAACAGAACAGGCAGATCTACTGAAATACACTGCTAAGGGGAGCAGCGGGCAAGGCAGGAGAGGTCTGCCGCGCCATGTGGGTCAGCTCCCTGGCCGGGCGGTCTGCAGCCCTGGAGCACATCTGCAACTCTCCAGTCGTCTATAGCCTTGAGTCCTGGAGCACATTTGCTTATGGATAGGTGACAAGAGCATCTCACAGTGCCTTGGGGTAATTACTCAGCCCTCAGGGGAAACTTTACTGCCCTCATTGTGACTCCTTGGCTACAACCTGTTGGATGAGGCAGATTT
The DNA here is from genome assembly GCA_004024925.1 of Scalopus aquaticus. Taxonomy (NCBI): domain Eukaryota; kingdom Metazoa; phylum Chordata; class Mammalia; order Eulipotyphla; family Talpidae; genus Scalopus; species Scalopus aquaticus. The sequence goes on along the minus strand of PVIJ01007339.1, from coordinate 50,367 downwards.
GGGAATGTTTTAGTTGCATACTAGCTGGGGACCAGTAGAAGGCCAGTTCCAAATGTCCAGTCCCTAGTTTCCCTCCTGGAGGGTCTTTTGGCCCTTACCCTGTTTCAAAGTAAATGCAGCGTGTCCCCCAGGCCAGCTGAGGTCAGTGCCAAATGGCCCTTAAGATGCTCAGCTCGTGGGCATGACTGGAGGTTTCCAGCATCCTCCTTTAGAAGTCCGTTCTTTGTTTTGAACAGTCTCTGCTTTTAGTTTCATTTTGGTGGCTACTTCATATGTCTCCTTTTCTCACTTACTTTCTCCCTTATATCACTTTCTTTTTAATCTTTTTATTTTAGCCAAATCTCTTTTCTTGGACTCTGGAGTCTTCTTTTTTTAAAGTATCTCATTTCTCTTTTTTAGACTCTTTTTTTCTCTGTTTCTCCTCATCCCTTCCTCATTTCTTCTCTTCTCTGTCCCTCTTTCACTTACTTTTTGCTACTTTTAGTTTTTCTCTCTCTCTGCTGGCCTGCCAGCCCCTAGAAAATTGATCCACTCATGGGTACCTGTGCCTTTAAGAGGCTTGTCTGTCTTTTTTGGGCGTCCTGTTTGGTGTCCTAATAACTGCTTGAACTCCCTCGTTCTAGCTTTAGTTTTGGTCTTATCTGAACTAGTTTCTGTTATATCTCCTTTATGGCTGCAATGGATCTGGAGAGGGATTTCCCTGAGCCAGCCCAGACTGCTCTCATGCCACCCCCTGCTCTCACTCTAGCCTGTCAGCAGGGGGCAAAACTGCACAGGGCCTTGCCTGCCACAGCTCCCTGACCAGCTGGGCACAGCAGCTTCCTGTCTGCTGTGGCTCTGAGAGTGCTGGGCAGAGCACAAGGGCTCTCCCCTGCACACCGGCTACCCCTTGATCTTCATCTCCTGGGGCGTGCAGGTGATCTCGTCCACCCCCCAAATCTCACAAACATAACAACCAGACTGCCAGGGTTCTTTTCCAACCTTAACATTTCCAACCTTTAAGAATTTTGAGAAATTTGGGGCTTCCTTGGTGGCACAGCAGTTAAGCGCTGCGCTGTGGAGCTGTTGGCAGTGCGCGAGGCAAGTTCGATGCCCAGCCGGGGAGAATCCCATATGGTGTGGCAGACCTCTCCTGCCTCGCCCGCTGCTCCCCTCAGCAGTGTACTTCTGATCTGCCTGTTCTGCTCCCCACTCTGTCTCTGGTGAACCCTCTCGCCACCCCACACCTCTGGCCTGTGCCCCAGCTTGTATGTATAAATAAATAAATCTTTAAAAAAAAAAGAATTTTGAGAAATTTAATTAAGATATGTTTGCTCTCATGCTATAGCTACAGGAGCATTCATGATCTGAACTTCATGAGGCAAGATAATTTGGGGTTGGTGTGAGAGGCACAGTATGTGTGAGATATGCTCTGGCTCAGACTCATAATGAAACACCATTCAGAATGTGACAATTTCTTCCCTTACAAATCACGCAATTTCTAGTGTCATCCTTCAGGTGGATGACACTGCTCCATTGGATTATCACTCATGCAGCTTTCTGCTAAAAAAAAAAGATTGGTTCTTGAGATTTGTAAAGTTCAAGAGGCTGAAAAAAATATAAAGGAGGAAGAGAGGAAAAAGAAAAAGTTTTAGAGTGTTTGTAAAGCCCTCTCTAAGCTGCTTGAATGTAGTCAGAGTAAGAACCGTGCCCTTCACTGTGACTCGGAATAAAAGAAGGTTTTACGGTAGTTCACAGAAAATGGGTGCATGGGTAGTGAGGAATGCTTTCAGCCACGTTGTGGTTACTAGTTCTTTAGCTTGTCAAGCTTTAATTTTTAATATTAAACAGATTTGTAGAACTATGTTTGTATCAAATAGGGTAATGAATAAAATCCATGTTTGAAATCTTTAAAATCTGGTACTATTTCAAAGCACATAAAGTCATGCAGAAAGAAGTCTGTTACTTTTAAATACTTTTATTAGAAAAGAAGTAATCTCAAGTCAGTAGCCTAAAATTCCCTCTTAAAAAGTAAAAAAAAAAAAAGAAAGAAAAATCAGCCCAGAAATGAAGAAGAAATGAAATAGAAAGAGTAAAGTGGAAATCAATAGGAAAAAATATATATAAAAAGGAGAGAAAATCAGTAAAACCAGTATTTGATGTTTTGAATGATCAACAGATTTGCTCTATCTTGTATAAAAGAGAAGACACATTATCAAAATCAGGAACAGGGCCTCCCTGGTGGCCTAGGGGTTAAGTCTCCACTGCCACCATGGCCTGAGTTCGATCCTTGGCTAGGGAGCTAACCCACATACGGCACAGCAGACCTCTCCTGTCTTGCCTGCTGCTCCCCTCAGCAGTGTATTTAAGTCAGTCTGCCTGTTCTGCTCCCCACTGTTTCTGGTAAAACCCCTCACTAACCCCCCACCACCTCCGGCCTACACCCAGTTCTATGCCAAAAAAAACCACAAAACATCAAGCGCCCATCATTTGTAAGAGCTTTATATTTCAAGAGGGAATCTCAATCAACCATGAAAGGGGTGTGCCACTGAGACAGAAAAAAAAAAAAAACTAGATAGAAATACAACTGAGGCTATTTAGGCCAATACTAGGCATTTGTGAACACTTTTGTTTCCTTATGGAGAAATAGTGAAGGGGTTGATGGCAAGAACAAATAGCCAGCTCAGAGGACGTTTCCTAATACATTTAGTATATAACATTAATTTACTTAGATTTACGTTCTAATAAATTTTAGGCCTATTTTAGACACATTTCTTGATTTCAGTGATAAATCATTGAAAAAATGTGGTACTTTAATAAAATGTGATTCAGCTAGCCAAACAATCTAATCAGTATATTGTTGGCATTTCTAGTTATACTAATTATGTATTGCTGTGCTAAATTCTTTTATTTCCTGAGAAAGTTGAAAAGTAATAAGGAAGATATGATAAACTTTGTGATAAGTAATTTAAGGTAAGCAAATTTATGATAATTTCTTATAATTAATTTGTGATAAGCAACTTAAGACCACAGAGAACTAAAAAAATTAAAATGTGTTAATACTAAGCATTTGGAAAATTCAAAGCAACAATCCTACTTACCTTAGAAACTTCCTATTTGACATTTTCCCCCTTTTCCAAAGCAGTCTATTCACTGGAAAAATCTATTAACTGGAAAGAGGCAATTAATGTCTAGGTTTAGAATTTGGTGCCCATGAAGAGCCAGGCTCCTCCCCAGAATCTTTGTAGTATCCAAATGATAGAGAAAAATATAAAGATAAAATTAAGACTTAAGTTTTCCCAAGAGTTCTCTAATGGTTTATATTCAAACACATTTTTCTTACGTATGGAGTGTGTGATTATGTGAGCATAATAATGGGAGTCCCCTCTGCTCTATACCTGATAAATAGGAGGGCATTGCTGAGAAAAAAAGAACTGAAGTCTCAGCTCAGTTACACTTCTTGAATTTTATACTTAAAGTCATGATTGACTCAAAATTCAAAGTTCTTATCAGACATAGGGAACTCTCCAAATTTAAAGACACCCTGACTTCACTAATTGAAAATACATTTTCCACCAGAGAGATGATAAGTTTGATCCAGAGCTTGATGAAGTTTGTTAACAACTCAAAGTCAGCCTTAATATTATGTTGGCTTGTGCAACCCAGCATTCAGGAAATATTGCTTTACTGAAGAGAATGAGTAAGTATATAAATGAATAAAGAAAGGATTGTGCCTTTATTGCTTGCTGATTTATATTCATATGTTTTTAACAGATTTTTGAAGTGTATCTTCCTCTGATTTATTTTAGTTTCAACTAATCTTAATACCACTTTAAATGCATATATGCATATACATAAATTTCTAATAAGTGTGCTTCAGTTTCTTTTCTATGCATGCATTTAGCCAGTTTTTGATTGCACTAGCTATCAAGGTGAAAATAAAATATTCTTCCTGAGTGTTCAGAAATAACTGAATTCAAGCATTTGTTTGGGATTGTTCAAGAATATTAAATTTGGGACTTAATCCTTGGACCAAATTTCTATATTTATCATCTTTGACTCAGTCAACTGAACAAGTTCTTGCTACACATTTTGTGGCTAGTTTATTGGGCCAGCTGTGTCTACTTATTTGCTTTGATAATGGTCTTTTATGCTTAGAACTTTCCAAATATCACCAAATTGGCTACTGATATGGAAAAAAGAAAAGTCCATTACTTAAAATGTACATTTATGTGTTCCATTATGATACTCAACTTGGGGTACCAAGCTCTTAGCAACAACATGGACCTGGCCCAGTTTTATTTCAGAAACTGGGGCGAAGGAACAGCTGAATTTACCATGCTCACAGGAGACGTGATAGAGTAGCATGATGGATCAGTTTACAATATATTTTTAGGGCCTCCCTGGTGGCGCAACAGTTAAGCGCTGAGCTGTGGAGCTGTAGGCAGCAGTGATGCGAGTTCAACGCCCAGCCGGGGAGAATCCCACATGGTGCGGCAGACCTCTCCTGCCTCGCCCGCTGCTCCCCTCAGCAGTGTATTTCTGATCTGCCTGTTCTGCTCCCCACTCTGTCTCTGGTGAAGCCTCTCGCCACTCCACACCTCTGGCCTATACCCCAGCTTGTATGTATAAATAAATCTTTAAAAAAAAATTTTTTTTAAATATGTATTTTTTGAACTACCATTATTTTACATCCTCATTCATTCTCATTCTTTACTTGTATGCACTGTTTTTTTTTCTTTATCAGTACTGACTGATTAGTAGTACTGATCAGATACTACTAGTAGGAAACCAAGTATAAAAAAGATCCATGTAAGTGCCAACATATGTTCATATTTGGCCTAGGGATTTAGTTACTAAAAGAATAGCAAGATCTATTCAGCTATTGTAGTAAAAGATTCCGAATACTAAGTAAACTTGTGCTTCTCTTTCCACTCTCTGATTTTTCTCCGTCAAACCTGTATATTTACAGAATATATAATGTAACTTGTTACCTTGTGTGGACTTATACCAATCTAAGATATGTAGTCCTTTTAGTGTTCTTCCACACATAAATCATAATTTAGTACAATTAATAAATGAATCTGCATAACTATATTTTCAGTTTTTATTTTCACGAAATGACCATGATGTCATAATACATGTTTTCAAACACATGCTATCTTTTTAAGAGATCAGGTTTGAAATTAATTCTGGTCATTTTAAAAAATAAAAATAAAATGTCCACACTAATATCTTATGAATAACAGAATTCTAGTACTATTACTTCATAGCTATACTTACTTTTTTAGTGGATTACCAAGTTTAATCATCCACGTCATGATTCAGTGATTAATTTTGATGAATGATCAAGTTTCTTATGAAGTGAAGAATTTGTCCTCATTAAAAATAATCCTAAAACATTTTTACAGCCCGAAGGCTTTTCTAAAAGTAAACCGTTACCAATGCTTCTGTAGTAATTTTGTGAATATGCTCATGACCCATTTAAATGTAATAAGAGATAATTCCTCATTTTTGCCAGAGTTTCTTCTACCACTCATTTGGGAAGTGTTGCCATGAAAGCGAAAACAGTTTTCCCACCACATTTGCAACAAAAACTGAGATCCTAATTCCTCACCTATCACATCCCCCATCAGATGCTTTGGGAGTGGCCCAGAGTCTGAACTTGCCGCTCAGATTCCTTCCTTATTCTATTCTCTACTCTTAGAAGGTTCTCCAAGTTAGTTTTGCTAAAATAAGGATCTCCACATACATGGCCAAGCTGAGATTCTTTTCTGTCAGATCTTTATGAGCATCACATGCACATAAATTCAAATTATAAATATATATATTAAATGCTCTAAAATAGAAATAAGTCAACATTTCCTTATAAAGTTTAACCACATTCACAGAGAAATATTTGTGTAGAGTTTTAAAAAATACTGTTGAATAAAGATGTTTCCTCATAATATACATTTTATGTAAAGTCATATTTCTCACATTCTGAATGTATCTGTCAGCTATTAGTTTTTATGGACAGAGATAAGTCATATCAATGGTAAAATTATGAACAACGCATCCATCCAAATAAAATTATAAATTAAGTTTTCCAAGGAAAATTGCTGGCAAATATATTTATCAGTCTTCCCAATGCCACAAAGAAAGAAGTTGAGTCCCAGGGCAAGTGAGGGTTAATTAGGCAGCTTCAGTGCAGGCAGGGACTTGAGAGTTAAAGAGGCTTCTGAGATAAGGACAGTAAATTCTAAGAAATGCTAATCAAAACATACTCCATAGATGAGGTCAGAAAGTACAGGAGGAGGACTAAACAAAGACAGTAAAACTTGAGAGAATAAGACCTTGGGACAGGGGAGGTAAACTCGAAGAGCTGGGAAAATGGACACATCTGCCTAGAGGAGTATAGCCACTATGAGAAAGAGACAATCACAAAATAGGAGGATGAGACTTTTGTACAGAGAAAAAGAAGGCTTAAATACCCCTAGACCCAGGCCCACAACAGCTTTCTTGCCCCTCTCAAGTACAGCATACCTGGGAGTCCTTACTTTCTTCCTTTAAATAAACTTTACTTCCTTAAAGTTTGTTTCTCTCCGCTTACTTATCTAAAATGTCTGCAAATTCCCTTTTACGGCCTCGTGGAACAAGAACCTGTACTGATTCAAGGGTTAAATTAACAACACACACCAGCTTCACAATCACTATGTCTGTTACACAAATAAAAATACCTCTCTAGGTCTCTCACAATTCAACTGCCATTTAGAAGGAAGAGTTTCATGTGTTGCTACCAACACAAATTTCTTTAATTCTTTTATAGCATTTAATCTTACAATGAGTATATTCTACTTTTTAGTTTTTAATAGAGGAACCTGGTAAGAGTAAAGCAATTGATATGAATGGGGCAAAGTGTCACAAATTCATGGTTCATAGATAGGTTAAAATATTTCTTTATTTGAAAAATGGTAGTGAAGCTGGTGTGAGCTATTACGGTGATTACAGTTGCTGCTGCTATTTACACTGGTAATCCTTAACGCACCACGGGTTCTTGTCTCCTGAAGCCATCAAAAGGAATTCACAGACTTTTCAGATAGGCAAGCAGAGAGAAGCAAACTTTGTTCAAGAAAGTAAAGAAAATTTTATTTAGGAGAAAAAGGACAGAAGCAAAGACTCCTAGGTGTGATGGATGTACCTGGGGGCAAAGGAGCCATTATGGAGTCATGCTTTGGGAATAAATACTCTCTTTCCCTAATTATTCTAAAGTTCCATCCATCTCTCTATGATTGGTCAATTCTTGGTGGTCTCAATCTGCTACTGTGCTTGGAATCTTCCTACATCACAGCCCGTATCAGAGAATCCCCCCTTTTTATTGCCCTTGTCCAGGAACATCGCTATCCCTTGTTCTGGGGTATCTGATTAACCCCTTTTGGAACTTGTTGCCCTTAATCTCTGGAGCCTCCGTTATTCCTTTTGTTGTCTTTATCTCAGAAACTTCTTAAACGCTCCTGAAATCCCTGCCTGCACTGTCCCTGAAGCTGTCTAATGAGCCCTAACCTGTCCCAGGACTCAGTAGCAGTAGTTTCCTTCCATTGAGAGTGCATTTATCTTTTAGAGTCATGAGATTTTAGGGCTAGACTACAAGGAGATTCAGTAACAATCTAACTTAATATATTCATTTTGCAATAAAATAGGTAAATACATGAGATTTATGAGAGATGCCCATGTCACACAACTGGTTTGAGGGAGAGCCTGAGCTCTCATCTAGATCACTTGATTTCCAATTCTGCGCTCTTCTCGCTACACAACACTGAAAATGTGAGGACACAGAGGGATGCTCGGGGAGCTTCAGGAATCACTGGAAGGCCAGTGATTCCATGAACTATGTGGCTCTCAGTTATCCATCTCATTTATTGCCAAATATTTCAGGGCAGCTATGCCAACTACTATGCCAACATTTATACTAAAAAAAAAAAAAAAGCCAACTCTAACTACAATTGATTTTTGAAAGGAATAGAAATAGAGAGCACTCCCTCTACATGCAACCATTATCTAGTATGATTTAATAATTGTAATGTTACCAGAACACTTCCTGGCTTCCCAGAAAAGCTTGAGCATTAAGTAAATTATGTTTCCTATTAGTTGTATTATTTATCATTGTTTCCTCTTGACATATTTACCTGAAAGACTCAAAGCTGTCAATATAAGAGAGACATTATCTAATTAACATGTGATCATTCAATCAGACACCATAATTGTTTTCTCTGTGTTCACTAGTTGGGAGCAGAAAATAGTACATTTTTGTATCCGTTATCTTAGGAAGTCAAATCCAGGTAGTTGATTTCTTTATTGACAAAATACATTTCTTATTCATTACAGAAAACTATTTTGATTTCATAGGTCATGTACAGATTGGGATTCTTAATTTTAATTAATTAAATTGATAGAATATAATTTTTCAGCCAAGTACTGCTTTTCTACTCATTGTGTAGCACAGTATGTTGTATTTATCAAAATACCATTAATTAAAAAATAAGTATGTTCCTGTCCTACAGTAATAATGGAGGAAGAAAGGAAGAATTTGAAATCTAGGGCACTCATTTCCCAAAAGTCTGTATTTCAGCCAGCCCTTCTGGGTAGACTATATATAGACACACACACATACTTACATACACAGAACTGCTTTCTTTATATGTAATTGGAAGTTTAATGCATCTTCCAAATTATTATTAAGAAATATCCCCTGATATGAAGGCAGGAAAAAGAATAAGAGCACTCGATGAAAGCTGATTTACAGTGGTGTGGTCAAACAATCTAAAATAGTAACAGAGAAATGAGAAATGACCCCAGTCAAACAGAATGAACAAAACAGAGAGATCACAGTTAAAAAAATAAACCATAGATTATTTGTAGATCAGGAAAAGACGAACAGGTTCTCAAAGCATCCCGCAAGCCCAATTCAGGACAGATGATTTTCAGTTATTTACCATATTTTTATTGATAGAAGACCTCACTTTAATTTTTCCCTAATATTAATCTTTTTATAAATAATAATGTTAGTAACCTAACTTACATGAATTTATGATTTTTGATCATTTTTTAATCTTTATGAAAATCTAATGATGTTATTCATATAGGAACAGATAATTTTAAAGTCTTTATTATATGTAACTAGCCTACAGTAAAGAAAATTTTATTAATTATTATTTCAAACCCCTAAACACTACAAGGATGTCTTGGGGATGCTTTTATTTTAACAAGGCAAATGCTATTGTTATTGTAACTCCTGAATTCCAACTGTTTTTATTACAAAGTATTAAAATGCTAAGACTTCTCATAAAGAAAATATTTAAATAAGATGTCTATTGATGTCTGGGAATATAAAGACCTTTATCTGGTTCATTCATCCTCTACTTTATTTAAAAGATATTTACTGACAGTGGAGCACATATAAAATACTGAGGAAATGTTTGTTGTAAATATAAATGCTGTATTTCTTTGTATAATGAGCTATAAATAAATGAAAAATTAAAATACACACACAGAGAAGGAGTTGGGTGATGATAGTTCGAAAAACAATCATTCCTGATGATCAGGTGAGTATTTTAAATAGAGCAGAAAGTAGAATGAATTCAAGAGGTAAAAGTAAAGATCCCAAGTGCATTAGGAAAAAAAATAAATGCAGTTAACATGTAGACAAGAATGATTAAATTTTGTAAAGAATATGATGGGGCATGCAGGTTGTAGAAAAGAGATCTTTAAAACACTAAAGGATCTTCATTGACTATGGTATGTCTAAATGTGAATTCTTTTTGTTATTTTGTTTTAAATAATGTTCAGTCTTGATGAACTTCCTCACTACACATATTGAGATTTTTCTTCAATTCTTGCAAAATTTCAAACATCATAGACTATTTCCTTTTTACAGTTTTATACAGTTGTTCTTCCTAAAAACCTCTTAGACCAATTGTACTTTTTCAATCTGTCCTTCATACCTTTCAACTTCTAACATGTGTTAAATTTGTTTATTTCTCTCTGAAATGCTCCAATTTCAAATCTTCAATTTGAAATTCTAATAATTCATTTTCTCTTCAGGATTGTGTACTAGTCTGCTATTTATTTCATATATTAGTAGATCTCTTCAGATGTTTTGTTTTCATTCCCATTCTTTCCATGAAGAACAGATGGTGTATTTTTTTGTATCCACTGTCTTGACCAGAAACTCTCACTGGCAATAAATTGTATCTTTGCTCTAGTTATAAATCCCAACTATTCCTATTAGTAACTTCACATTCTGTAAAAATCACCTGCTTTGTGAAATCACTATGAATTATTGCCCTTGTCTTCTGATTTGTCACCAAATATCTTCCACATTAGTTTCCTTCATACACTGATAAGCAATGTTTTTTGTTTTAATTTATGAGAAGCATAACAACATATAATAAGCTGATATATGAAGTTATTCAGCATGTCCCTTTCACACCAATGTTGACATTTTAATAGGCATTATGCCCATATGTCTTTATCAAGTTTATGTTATCAAGTAATCAAGTAACTTAAATTACAAAGAAAAAAATCCAAACTCCTAAAAGATATTTCTTATTCTCTAAAAAATACCTTAAAATTATATGATAGGCAGTGAACTCACAAGCAGAGTTTAACAAAAATGACATTCTATAAAACTTGCTTCAGTATAATCATATTCAGTGACTCATACTGTTGTGCCTTCTAACCTCTGCTCTTAAAAAACAAGCCCTTAGAAGGTCATTGCAACCTTAAATGATGTTGATTTTCTTCAGATTATGCTGTAACTTGACAGGAGCCATAAAAAGGCCACGTTATAAATGATATATCTTGGTAACTAATGTCTTTTTCTGCTGGCATTCAGACAGTCCTTGTCAAAACTCTTAGATCAGATAATGTTTCCTATTCCTTTAAAGGATAATCTGAAAATGCTACCCATATCAAAATTCCATATTTTTTTTTCTGTAGATAGGTCATGTCTTGGGGTAAAAAAAAAAAAAAAAAGACTATGAAAAGATTTCCTTTTTACTCTTCTGGTAATATCTTGTACACATACATACATTATAAAAGTTAAAAAAAATTAGTATTAGAAGAATGTTTGAGAATTTTTCTTTTTTTTCTTATATATTTTATAATAATGTAACTACTCCAGAAGGTGTGATAATTTTTCCCTAAAAATTAAGGTTTTGTCAGAGTGAGTGGAAGGGAGAGGTTAACATTTCTCTCCAGTCATGGCAAGAAATAAAAAACATTGACATATATATTACTGTGTCAGGTTAATCATCTGTTCTCATTCTTGGTATACTGAACTAATTAGTCATAGATTTTAATATTTATGTTCACCGACTATATTAAGCAAAATACTCAAAGACAACAAAAACTAACGTTTAAATACATGATTATTGAAAAATCCCTTACTGCAAAGAGCACTTACATTCTTTGTTGCTAGGACCCATCTATAAGAAGTTTTCTCATACTGAAGGATGTCAGTTGATGTTCTTGAATACTTTAAGATTTCATGCTCTGATGGTAGTGATGGTCTCAGTTTTGTGCACCCAGAACAGTAATAGGTAGAATTGGTGCAAAATAAATTCTAATTGATGGATGGAATGAGGGAATATACTTCCAGTTTATTGCATTATTCAAACATAACAAATAAAACTATTTCATAGGAAAAAAGGTAAAAAAGAACATATCTGTATCATTTTAAGAGGAAATTAAGGACCCGGTAATATAATCAATTGACACTTAAAAGGTACAAGTTGAATTTTGCAGAAGGAATAAAAAATTCATGGAAAGCTTACAGACATTTTAAAAAGACATGCCACAAAACTATATCTCATAGGGTTATGAAAAAGTAATAACACCATTTTGGAGACAAATGAGTCTATAAGGAACTTTAGATATCATCTAGTCTTATTTCAAGTACCTGGAAGTATCTTTAATTTGAACTGGCACATAAATTGAGCATTTCTGAGAGGTCAAATTACACTTTGGTAAAGACAGAAAGAATGATGAATAATGATAATGATCACACTTTACATTTATATAGCAATATATGCATTTTAATTTCCTTTTATCTCCATAGCTCTAGAATTGAATGTAAAGATTTCATAATATCAGAAATATGATCCAGCTTCATGTTCCATATATCTACCTTATGCAGCTTACATGCTTTCTATATTGAGTATCTACTTTTCCTGGAAATGCTAGGAATTCTCAAAATTAGTGCATGACTCAAAAATCCAATGTATAGTTATAAATGATGCCATCTCTGAAACTAAATATCATTTTTCAATATAAGCAGTGATCCTCAGATTGAAGTAGTTAGACATATTTGTATTGATTTTTATAGTGATGGAAAACCAAAGCAAGGGCCATTCAAAATTACACATCAAATGTATTCCCTGAAGTAGTACAAAACTATACATAATATTATAAGTGTAATGCTTTAAGGTCTTTCTTTAAAAACTAGAATTATAGCACCAGTTGTTCTAATACGTCTTTGCTTCTGCCAACTGCCAATGCTCAAGGAATGTCTGCATAGTTACTGCTCTTGATGTTGTGGTAAAAATTCCAGAAAGTGATAGGAGTTAGAAAAAAATACAATAAACAGTTTTACAGTATTCATCCATTTAAGAGTTTATGAAATGAGTCATTTCATATTGTTAATAGAAAAAATTCATAATCTTTATACACATAATGTTTATGATCACAAATAAAATATCTACTGTTTTGTTTCCCTAGACTTGCACTCTGAGTAACACAAAGCACTTGAATACAAAAAAGTATATGAATACAAGTTTACTACATAAATTCTAATACTCATAAAATATTTTCTTTTTTTATATCCAAAAGGGCAGGTTTATATATTTTATTTTTTTAATATATATTTTTATTGTTATTTATGTCTTTTACATTTTGTATTCCCCTTGGGTAGCCCACCACCAATTCACCCGTGATCCATCTCCATGGTCCCTTGTGTTCTTTTTTATTCCATTTTGTGCCCTTGCCTTCCTCCCCCCTCCCCC